>BJCN01055086.1:0-10648 GCA_018326445.1 Flaveria brownii | reverse complement strand
CATACATACATACATACATACATACATACATACATACATACATACATACATACATACATACATACATACATACATACATACATACATACATACATACATACATACATACATACATACATACATACATACATACATACATACATACATACATACATACATACATACATACATACATACACACATACATACATACATACATACATATAAATATATAATCACACAAACCCCAATTGAAACCCTAATTCATATTTAGTCTTTAGTCATATTATTAAACTAATCAAAGACACCAAACATTAGGTTGAACTGTAAGGACTCTTTGGTGTCAACTCTAGCATTTTATCATTTTTAAATCGACTATAATTAACAAGTGAGTATTCATTGTCTATTTTTATATGTTTTATATTTTGGGAAAATCATGTGATTCCAATATCAATCATTGATATTCATTGTTATTTTATTTCATTTCAAATTCAATTCAAGACATGCTATGTTATTATTTACAATTATGTGTTTATAGTTACATAATCTTGATAATAATACAATCATTAATTTATACAACCACGGTAACAATGATAGATCTATTGGTTTGACAAACCCACCCCACTTGTTTAGTCGAGTGGTAATTGGAACCGAAATCATTCATGCTATAAGGCTTCATCTGCGGACCGAGTCAATTCAGTCATTATGTTTGATTGTGTTGGTTTGTCTTTTATGTTACACTTTTACATTCTAAGTCTTGTAATTGCCATGTGAATTGAATTTTTTTTCAATCATTTAAGCAATCTATATATGTATTCAAACCTATGTTTACTCACTGACTAATTCGTTAGCTAACTCGTCATTTTTTACATGATTTCAGGATGTAGTTTAGAGGACTTCTTCATGCTCATATAAAATCTAGATTAATAAAAGACTTTATTATGTTATTTGAATCTTTATGGCATTGAATTGTATTATTTGATTAGTATTATTCAATAAAAATGTCAACTAATATTATTCTAACTTATTTAATTTTATGTGCTATGAACAATCGATTCACATTCATCCGCTCCGATGATTCTGCCATCGGTCGAGGTGTAACAAGTTTCAATTATAATAATTTGGGTGTTTAAATTCACCATATTCACATAAACGTTTCTGGTAAAAAAAAATTAATTTTTTTATTTTTTTGAATAAAAACATATTTGTTTTCAAACGGAGATTTCGGTTTTGAGTTGGTCAGCGATAACAACGTTTGAATTCGAATTATGGGCGTTCAAGGTTTGAAAATAATTCGTGAGGTTTAAAATGTGGTATGATTCGACTTTAATTGAAAAAAAAATTTGAGGTTTTGACCTCGCTAGAGATCACCAGAGCTTGACCAGAAAAAGGAAGGTCAGGATGGGAAAATTTTTTTTAAGAAATTTTATAGTTTGGTCCCTGTAATTTGTAAACTTATTATTTTATATTTAAACTTTGTAAATCAAGTTTTATAAATTACATTTAATCCCCTTGACTTATTAAAAACCCCTATTACTAATTAATTATTTTATAAAACTTTGTATATTTGTGTAAAATTTTTTAATTTAGTTATTTTTTAGTTGAATAATTTAAATCCCATAAATATTAATAAACCTTAGAAAAAATTATTAGAAATTTTTTTATGAATTATGAAATAATATTAAATTAAATAAATGACACATATATTGTTTTTGGAATACCAACTTAAATAATGTGACTAAATAATGAATTTAATTTATAAAATTGACTCAAACGAGTTCGTGTTTGGTTTACAGTCGAAATGGATCAGATGTTACATTGCAGACTTGAGAATGCCCAAGGTCCATGTACGCCAACGAGAATGAAAGTTCATGTATCCAAGGATATAGTATATGTACTCCCATGAGATGGAATCAAAAGCTTTATTTAAAATAAATCAAGTAGTGATAGACCTTTCTAGCCATAAAAGGATCTCATCAACAACCAACAGCGCATTTAAAATGTTATGTTCACCAAAGAAGGCAGTTTGAGCATCAACGATTACCGAGCTTAATGCAATTTTTAAAGGATTGGCAAGAACTTTCGATATCGGTCAGAAATGCATCCAATCAAGTAAATGGGTCGATATTCATCAATTGAAGATGGATCTTGAGTTTTTGGAATTAAAGTAATAAAAGATGATGAGCAATGCTCACTGTTACACTTTATAAACATAACCATGTGATAGACAGTTGAAAATTGTGTTCATTTATTTTTTTCATTTGTGACCAAAGAGGCACAGTAAAGCCCATAACATAGAAAAGACCATACATGATAATTAAGAGCGGTGACAGGGAAACAATGAAAATGAAAATGAAACTTAAGGCCGATCATTTGAATGTGTCTGCCTTTGGTGTTGTTGGTATCGTCACTTAAGCTTGATAGCAATGAAACTTAAAATTACGGACATCTGGATTTGCCTTTGTTGTTCTTCTTGTCTTTATAGCAAGGGCACTCGTGTTTGTTCTCGTACATATTTGTAGGCACACACTTGCACTCTTCACAACATATCTCGCAATACTTGTTGCATTTGTCGGGGTACCTTGATTTCAAGCACCTTCCTTTGCACTTGGTTTTACAATACACTTTCGCAAATAATTTGTTCCATCAAAACAATAATCATTAGAATATGTACTAAAATGACAAATACTCATATAAAAACATAAAATGATAAGGAGAACAGATTCATTGGGCAATTGGGCATAGTTGAATATTTCAACAAGATGAATGTAAATGTTCTATGAGCAACTCTTTCACAACCGAAAAGTGGAAATGCCAATTTCTAAAATGACACCCAAATGCTCATGTTTGGGTTTGTTATATCAAACCCTTCTACAAATATTTGTATTCCTATGATGTGTTTAACTAGACGGATCATATCTAGATTGAGTTGTTTAACCAATTTATTTGAATCGATAGACTCGTCAAATCATTTTACAACTCACCAACTTGGTTAAATCGTTTAATTAGATAACAGCTTAAACAAGCTGTGTTAGGCTTGCATTATGTTGGTGTACTTGAGACGAATAAATATCGGTTGTGTTTGGGTTCAACGATTTAACCCGACACAGTTAACACCCCTACAAAAGCCATATGTTAGTAAAGAGTTTTTCTTCAAAGCTAAAATTAGTAACTTGTCAAGCTCAAGAAAACCGGTGTATAAAAAACTACGATATGCATGTTTAAACAAAACAAGTGCGTGTTTAAGTCAAATTTTATTTCTTTTACATATATATAACAAGTATCTAAAGCACATGTTTAAACATGACATTTATATAACAAGTATCTAAAGCACATGTTTAAACCTAACAAATGAAAATGTAATAAAACCTATAGAGTAAGTTTGTACACATACTATATAACATGAACTATAATGAAAATTAGATTTTGAGATAGTACCTTGCATATTGGCAAAGGAGGGTTGAATGAAAGAAGTGGCAACGAGAAGAGAAAGGAGAACACCAATCAATATAATTTTCTTCATGTCCAAGAGATTTGAAACTAAAACGTAACTAAATGGCCAAAATGCTAAAGACCAGTGGATGAGGATGGTTTTAGTAGTTTACACAGAAATTTGAGGGCGTAACGTGGAAATATATAAAAGTAGAGGGTAGTTTTTAGTTGTAGCCAAGTGAGTGTTTTATACTAGAAGGAAGGGTGGCAAAAGAAATGATTAAGGGTAGGTGAATGTTGCGTATGGAGTGAGTTGGGAAGGTTAAGGTTGCACATGAATTTTGGAAAGTTACAAAGTTTCTAGATGGATAAATCCAATCCCATTACGTGTTATTATGTGTTATTATAAAGTGTTTGTGGTATAGGAATTGATTTGTGCAGTATTTAAATCGAACGTTTTTTAGTATGAGTCAAATATGTTGGGTCGAGGCTGATTTATTTTTTAAAACGACTAACTCACACATTCTTTTGTCTTATTTCTAAGTCTATACTTTATGTTCAACATGGAACGTGAACCCAAAACCACACTTCCTAACACATTTTGTAATGCTAGGGTATCTGTTAACAATATTATTTTTAAATTTTGATTCCTAACATAATCTGTCTGATAAATATGATTAGACGTGGCACCTCGTTTTCAAAACAGAAATCAGTCCTACCTTTTCCCCAAAGAATTGAACTTTATTTTATAAAGCAATGTTATTTACAACCCAAAAAAATGTGTTTGAACTCATAGTACTAGTACATAAAGTTTGATATTATTATAAAACAAGTAGAGTTATATCAAAAAAGTTATTTAATATAAAATTGCTAAGAATGTATCTATATATTGACATGTGTTTTCTATATTGTTTTTAAAGAGAATAACATTATGATAATTGTGTTTAATACGTCAGGTTGTTACGTTAATAACATTCTATTGGCAAATAATAGATATCTTGCATGAGCCAAAACAATTACTCTCGTGTAATTTTAATGTGTAGAACTCCGAAAACATTCTTACGTAATACCGCATCAAAATATATCTGAGTTTAAACCAATGGGATATTAGGAAATTCAAAAGGCTTGCATTGATCATGTGCTTAGAAGTTGCAACATGCAACATTACTCATTATCAGTAGCTCTAGTCTTAAAGGATATATTTTTCTTTTTTTCCAATATCCGAAAATAGAGGTTGGAAAGAATAAATGATATTGACCCCTTACACTTCAGTATTGGAAAGCTTGATGTATGGTCACTTTATGTATGCTCACTTTATGTATGCTCACTTGATGTATGCTCATATTTGTACTTATCCAGATATTGCATATATTACTAAAATGTTAGGCTCATATCAGTCTAAGCTTAGCTTAGATCATTGAAAAACAGTAAAGAAAGTGTTGTGACATCTACAAAGAACGAAGCATTATAAATTGACATATTGAAGAACAAATAGCATGGAAGTACTGGGCTATTCGGATTCATACTGTGCTAATGCAAATATAATAAGCTGTCAAATTCAAAATACATTTAATGCTAGCAGGCAGACCAATTTCACAAAGGAATTATAAGCAACAATTGATGACAACCTAAACAATGATGGTTGAATATGTTGTGGTTTATAATGCAACTTTTCATATGATGTGATTTACTGTAATAATGCAGATGTCGTTAGTTTTGTCAACAATAATAGTTTGAGCGGTGTTGGTTAATACCTCGATAAGTGTTTTTGTTTGTACAAGAATGAGTAGAGGAAAATAGTATTTGTATCAAATACATTAGCATATAAGATATACTTGCGGATACAAATGACTAAAGGTCTACAACCCAAAGCTTTTTAAAAACTAATAAAAAGGATGAGTTTTAGTAGTGATCTTATGTAATAACATAATAAAATTGGTAAAAATGATTAATGTAATTTCCTTGGATGTTTATTTTTTCTAGACTAATGCATATGTGCACCTGATCATAAGTTGGCAATTTTGTACAAATTAATATTGTAAGAATTATTCAGTCATTTGGTTTTATAATTAATTGTTTTATATTGAGATTTTTTGTATGACTGTTAGCCGGTCTCAAATTGATTGCAATTCAAACGATTGCAACTCTTTAATGTAGTTTCAATGTAAAACTTTATGAGTGTTTCGCTTAGCAAAACTTATGTATGTTTATTATAAATGATCACTTAGCCAAATAAAGAAATATTATAATAACCCGTAACGTAGTCTGCGGATCATTTGATTAAATTTACCATTATGACTAATTAGTCTCTGACAATTATTTGACCAAAGTAACTGTAAATGTTGATAACTTAGGGGGCAAACTTATAGTTGATGATTATAATTGAGATCTTAATTAGTATTCCTCAAGAACACTTTAAAAACAACATTAGTCTTCTTTATCACCCAGTCACTCATCATTCAAGAAAAAGGTATCATAACATATACAAATGACTTCGTCCTCATCTTCATAGATCACCATTCTTACAAGTACTATATCTCATTTGTGTTTATGTTCATATATTAGATTGAAGAATAATGATTAGGGTTCTATTATTTAACTTTTCTTGAAAGATATAGTCAACATATTTCACTCTTTGTTCAACATGCAAACAAAAATTTTTTTTGTTAAGTTATAATTGTTGAACAGAACTTACGTTATTCATTTGGACTTCTTCTTTAAATTGGAACGCATAGCACTATGCATGGTTGATCGATGATCAAGTCATAGCATGGACCGTAGACTGCACTTTTTGCTTCATGCCCAAATTTGAAAGCTCTTTAGACGGTCAATATACGGTACGACTATGACACCATATGTAGTACACTCCTGTCATCCTTGTATTGATGTGAGACTAAGTTTGGATGGTTGACACACGGGCTGCATGTATTCTTCCTTTCTACACCTTGTGCAATATTATGAACAATTATTGATGAATGATCCACAACCGGTGACACTTGCGTGTAAATTTTTTTATAATTCATTTTTTTGACCCTTTCAGCTGATTAAAAAAAATTGATGTCTTTTGGTAAAAATTTAAAAATGATATCTGAAATTCTCCATAACACTATGAAATATCACTTGCATAATTATCAATCATTAGAAATTGCGCACGTGTAATGCATCACGTTCAACGCCGGCTTAACGTTTTTGGAGGGCCAAAACAAACAAAAAATATGAGGCCCTCTAAAAAATATTGATATAAACTCACCTTTATCTGTTTTTGAAACTGACAATAATAAACTAGTAAAGCTTATAATTAACGGAGTTAATTTTTATTTTTTAAGTTATTTATAGTGCTTGTATAAATGTATTTAGATTAAGTTTATTTTTCTAGCTTTTTTATGCAAAATCTTATATCAATTCTTCGTAATCAAATACTTTTAAAAAATCTTTTTCAATCAATAAAAAAACTAAATCATTTAATCTTTCTTGTAACATAATAGATTGTAAATAATTTTTTCTATATTTTGATTTGGAAAAGCAACGTTCCACAGAAGCAAGAGTTACCAGAATTGTTAAAATAACACTATAGACAACATGTAAATGAAAAAGAGTTAAGGTTTTTAATATAAATTAGTATATTAATCATTGTGTTACATTATAAATGTAAAATAATTTCTCTTAACATTTTTAATTCTTGAAATACATCCAAACCATCAATATTTACATTATTATTATGTTTCAAAGTATTTTAAAGAGAAATACACTTCTTTTGTAAACTTTCTTCATCAACAGATTTTATTTTTTTTCTACTAAAAAACAAACGTAGTTTTGAACTCTTTAAATTGATCAAATCTACTTTTGACTAAAAAACTAGTTTGATCTACTATGTATAAGAAGTAATTTGTTCTAAAACTTTCAATTGGTGTTTTTATAGTTTCATTATCAACCTTTTCTTTAAACCTTTTATTTCTACGAATAAGTCATTTATCATGAAAAACAGACTCTATAGTAATTTCTTTAGCTACAATCATAGTTTTTTTAAATCCCTCATCTCTATATATTTTTAAAAATGAATAAGTCCATCTAGTTGATGTATAGAATCATCAATACATAAAGCTTTTGCTTGTAAGGCTTTACTAACAATGTTAATAGCATATCAAATGTCATACCAAATAACCATTTCTAATAAAAATACAAAACTATCAAACTCATTCATAAGTAAGGTCTTAACCACACTTTGAAGTTTAGCATCATCAATCTCATCATATAAGTCCAATAAAGCGTCTCGTAATTGTGGCGCTTGAAATCGGGTTGCTTTAACGCTTTTTATTTGACTTTACCAACATGTTTGAGATAATGATTTTAGAGTTAGCTTAGGTATATGAATTTATAATAAATCTCACCTTTTAACGGATGATGAAAACATTGAATAAATATGTTGTATTATTCCAAAATTTTTTTGCATATCTATAAAAACTAGCCATATCACTAATTACTAAATTTAAACTATGACATCCACATGGTGTGTAAAAGGCTCTAGGGTTAATATCTAACAATCATATTTGTATTCTTTGATGTTTTCCTTTTAAATATGATCCATTATCATAACCTTGTCCTCTAATATCATTTACATCAAGTCCTATTTTATTAATTTCTTCAATAATAACATCAAAAAGACCCTTATCGGTTGTATCATTTACTATTTAAAGATTCTTGAAAATATTCTTTAACTTGTATTGGAGTTGATGACATATCTAAACATTATAAGATAATGGATATTTGTTCTTTGTGACTTATATCAGGAGTATAATCAAGTATGATTGAAAAATATTTAGCTTCCTTAACTTTACTAATAATTTTTGTTTTGATTTCATTTGCTAACAAGCGAATTAGTGCATATTATATCCAAGGTAATGATTATGAATTTTATTATTTTTTATACCTCGACTATATTCTTGCATTTTTTGATTAAATTCTGCAATCATCTCAAGTAATAAGAAACAAAACAAATAACTCAATTCAGAAACAAATCCACCAACAAGAAATCCATAAAACTAACATGCTCGCAAGTTCAAAGTTCACTTCTATCATTCTTAATCGCAAGATCAAAGTTTACTTCTGGCCTTCTCAATAGCAAGTTCGCAACCCTTCTTAATCAAAATATCAAAAGTCGCAAATCGCAGCCTCATATTGAACGATTCACGGATTGAATAGTTGAATTGAAAAAGGCGAGTGAGGATTTATTAAACATTTTGAACCTAGTATTACCGTTATTGATCTCGAAGAGCCATAGTCTATTTTGCTACTGTTGAAAGGGCGACCGCAACCATGCTTCATGCTTGAAGCTTGATGATTACCGAGAAAGCCAATAAACCTTTCATTTTCATGAAGCTTGATGAAAGAGGTGGACATTTTGCTATTGTTGAAAGAAAAAACATGAGGATAGAGGCAGTAAGGGAAGGAAGAGCCGCTTAGGGCTGATGAGTCTTGAGGGCTTGAGATTTGAGACCACATATGGTATTGGGTTATTAAAATTAGAGGGCCCTATGGATTTTCGAAGGCCGAAAATCTTAGCTTGGGTCAGATATACTATTGGGCCGGCCCTGATCACGTTTATGAGATTTCGTTACATGCTTTGTAATGGTAACCTTAACACGATTAAATATATAAAGATTTTGCAAACGAAAAAATGAAAGCAAAAAAATACAAAACAAAATAGATGTCTGTTGTAGTTATGTCCTGATCAAAAGTCTTAAAGGCTAAAGTTTAACTAAACCCACCAACATCAAGTTTGTTAACTATATTTGAAAGACATATATAAATAGTTAAAAGAGTCGATGGCTTTTTATTAGAAACCTACATTGATAATTTGATAATTGAGGTAAAGTAAACGTTATGCATGCATTCCATATCCTAAGAAAGAAATGGCGTTTTACATACATTAAGAGTGTAACACCCGTATTTTTTTGAAGGAAATAAAAGAATGAAAGAGAAAGAAAAAGAAGGAAATGAAAGTCAACTTAAAGTGGAAGGGTTAAAAATGTCAAAAGTACAAAGTTTATATTTATTTTGTACAAAAAGGTGGTATGGCCGCCCATTTGTTCTGCACAACACTTTCATTCGGATATTTAGAGAGAGAAAGAAGAAAGAGCAGAAAATTCTCGGGAATTTTAGAAGAAAACAAGAAGTTCAAAGTTTTTGGTAAGAATTCTCGAATTTCTGATGCTTTAGATGATTCTAGACCCATTTATGTGTTTATAAATGTGCTTGTGTGTTTGGTGGTATATGTGTGTGGTTTTAGGTGTTAGAAACGTTCGGGAAGTTCAAGGAAGGGTATCAAACCTGAAACAACCAAGGTGAGTTTCTAGATTCCCCTTTTTACATGTTTTATACGATTTTGGGGCTGGAAAATACATGTATGTATGTTTTTATGAGATTGGGTATGTTACCCGTATGTTTATGTGCATGTGTATGTGGGTGGGGTATGTTTTGGGCGAATATAATGTTATGGTTATGTTAAGTTCATGCTTAGATAAGTATGTGTATGCTTAGAACCAAGTAATATTATGTTTGGGACTGAAAACTACTTAGAAACACGTTGAACATGTTGCTAATACGCCTATACAAGGCTCATGTGCCTAAATATTGCCTTAGAAATTTTAAGTGCTACTGATGAGCCCCAACAGTGCTCATGCGCCCAGACAGGGCTCATGCGCCTGGACAGTGATGTGCCTCAACAGTGCTTATGTGCCTGAAATTATGACTTAGAAAGCTAAGTGTAGGATAATATGCCTAAACAGTACTCCTACGCCTAGAAAATTTCTTAGAAAAACTAAGTGTATGATGATGTGTCTGAACAGTAGCTCATGTGCCTAGGTTTTTGCAACAAACGCCTAAGTATTGGGGTGATATGCCTCAACAGTGCTCATACGCCTAAGTGTTAGCTGCTAAGTGTTGGGATGGGACGCCTGCACAGTGGAAATACGCCCAGACATGGCTCATGCGTCCAAACAGTACTCATGTGCCCAACACTTAGAATTAAATGCAGAATTTTCATGGGAGTCTGTGCATTTAGGGTTTTAGACCGATGTTGACCAGGGATTTATTTATGCACATAATTATGTTTGATTGCCATTATGACCATTATTATTATTATTATTATTATTATTATCATTAGGGTTATTATTATTGTTAACATGATTACTAATAATATTATTGATATTATTATTGTGTGACTCTACGTGGTATGATC
>BJCN01054999.1:1701-12080 GCA_018326445.1 Flaveria brownii | reverse complement strand
ATGGGGTTCTTTGTTAAATGGATTTAACAACAATCTTATGAACATGTTTTAAAATATAAAAATCCGCTGCGTTTTCATATAAACTAAGTTATATGAGCTTTGATAAACATGTTAAAAACCCTACATTAACTCCATCGCATTAGTCTCACTACAAATATTCACAAAGTTTATAAGTATGAAAACTAATGCGGACAACTTTGTTCATCCGCATTTGTTTTCCTCAGCCGCATTTCGAAAATAAGGCTGAGATCATTACTTAAACTAAGGTGTATATTTGTATCATCATAAATTAGAAGTGTGCTTACACTCTTCTGTCATCATGTTTGAAGTTCAAGAAATGCGGACAACTTTGTTGTTCATCCGCATTTGTTGAAGCGAATACGGATCAACTATGTTCTTCAGCATTTGCAATAGTGTACGAATGCAGACCAAGTTAAACATCAGCATTTGCTACAGTGCAAAAATGTATGCTAAATTAAACCATCCGCATTTGCTATAGTGTGCAAGTGTCTGAATTTAAAACTTCCCCGTTTGCTACAGTAAACAAATGCTGCAAGAATTTACTCTTCCGCATTTTCTACAATACACAAATGTTGACTGTTTTAAACATCTGCATTTGCTACAGTAGTCAACCGCATTTGTTTTTAACACTTGTAAAATTTGTAACGGGCATTAAAAGGACTATTTAAACAGATTTTTACAGTGTATTTAATACTTTTCAAATTTGAGTGACATTAAAGTGCGACGAGCGAAACCTTGCTACTGTTCTTCATCCATCATCATAATCATCCGCAACGTTCTAATTCTTGTGTTCTACAAACATTATTTTTCTTCTAGTTTGATTCTAAACCAACGTCGTATCGAAACAAGGTGATTACCAGCAAAATCCATGAACTTCCCGACGAACACCTTTGAAATCAGAACCCTAAAACAAGAAACAATCTCTAAAATCAACCACTAAACAAGGATTAATAGACTTTTTCAAACTCAATGACACAAATGATCATGAAAATCAACATAAAAAGTGATTTTCTAAACCCTAAATTTTCGTATGAACAGTGGATCATCAAACTAAAAATGTCGACTTCAAAACATAAGGTTGAGTGTGAAAAGAGATTTTAAATGGAAAATAAACATCAAAATAAAAAATAATGCAAAATAAAATTGAAAAAGCTTTGAAAAATCAAGTTAGGCCAAAATGTCTATGCAACAGTACCTTTGATTGTTCAATTTTGACTAAATAAAGTCAATGTTGAAATAGTCAGCTTGATTTCATCAGTATAATTAATAATTTGATGTCTAAAAACTAACTCAATTGCATCTTGTGCAGAAGTTAATGGCAAACCTCACTTGGAGCAAGGTCCACAATGTGAGTGGATTTCTTGACCCTGAAGTCCTTGAAGTAGAAGGACATAGTGATATGATTAGATTCATCTCCACCACAAGGGTTGCTCATGCTATATTAGTGAGACCAGTCATTTATAAAAACTTCATAAGATCATTCTTGAGTACAGCTGAAGTAGAAGAGATTGATGGTGTCAAGGCACTATCTGGAAGAATATCTGCTGATCACACTCTTACATCACTGAACAAACTATGAGACAGTGTCTATAGTTTAGTGATAATGCCAACACTCATCAGGAACTAGAAGATGAGGAAATCATGACCTTCTTTGTGAACATTGGCTATGAAGGAAGATATGAAGGAAAGCAAATTGTCAAGGGTTTGGTAGATCTATAATGGAGATTTTTGATCCATATATTCCAGGACTGTCTGTCCAAAAGAAAGATAGGGTGGAATGATATTCCTATGACTACCTCTTCAGCTATCTGTGCTCTATGCACCAACAGACCATTCAATATGTCTGCTTATGTATTCAATGGTCTGGTGTCAAATGTTCAAGAAGGAAGAAGACACATGTTCCTGATGTACCCTAGATTCCTCCAATGCATCATCAATAAAGCATTTCCATAGCTTACACCTGTAGGAACATTAATGAACATTCCTCATTACAATGCCAAGTCCTACATGTACATACAGAAGAGCGATCCCAGGAATTTCTATAGTGGAACCTTCTTTCTACTACTTCCTTGGATGTTAGAGCAAATCCACCAACAAGAAGAACAACAGGCTATAGCTCCTGATGAGCAAGCACCAGAAGAAGAAGAAGAAGTAGCTTATGATTAACAACATGTTGATGAGTATGTTGTAGAAGAATAAGAGGAGCAAAGGCCTGAGTCACCACATGTTGATGTAGGTGGTGATTTTCACTCAGGAACTTCTGTTCAAGAAGTAGAGATTGCCTCTCCACTTGTTACATCACCTGTTTAGTCTCCTTACATGTCTCCGGCTCATTTTTCTCCACCTCACATTTCACCCATAGCTGCTGAGCCTGTTGAGTCTAGTGAATCTACAACCTCTTCAGATGACTCCTAATCAACTTCGGATGAGGAGGGTCACACTATAAGGATGCCTGTAAGACAAGTCTAATCAGAAGCAGGGCCTTCTGAAAGCTTTACTGAATAATGAATTAATCAACCTAATGAGAAAGATCAAATGATTACAGATCTCATGTTGAAAGTGAAGAGGATGGAAAAGTTGTTGAATATAAGATTAGGTATTATTCAAGACAAAATTCAAGAGCTAAATGAGAAAGAAGTAGAGATCAAAGATTTGAAAGAGAGACATGAGGCTGAAACATCAATGAAAGAAAAAGAAATAGATGATCTGAAGGCTACTGTCCATTAAGCTAAAGAAGAAATCAGTGGACATGTTGACACTGTGACCATTCAAACCATTGCCATGGAGGAGAAATAAAGCCTAATTGAGAGCCAATCTGAGCTAATCACTAATCTTAGCAACCAGAATAAGACCTTACTAAAAAGGGTCTCAGAACTGGAAATGTTAATCAAGATCAAGGAGGAATTGGCTGAAGATCAAGAAATTAAAGGTGATGAAGAAGAACAAAGAAAAGGTGAACCAGAACCCGAACAAGCAACAGAAGCAGAGACTGAGCCAAGTCTAGCTATGGTTGTCTATTCATGTGATCCTTCTAAAGAAACCACTGATCATGATATTGAGCTTGGAGGTCTCTTTAAAGAGCTAGACAGCTACTCTACTGGAGACTTTATCATTGATGATGAGTTTTAGGATTTTGTTAAAGACCCAAGTCCTCCAGTTGAACACTTAGTGATGATTTCTCAGACTTCAGTGCCCTTGGAGAGAGAGTTTAGCTTGCAGATTGTTCCTGCAGTCACCCTATCTGTTAAGCAACAAGATCTCATCAGAAGACCAAGTGAAGAGCTCAAAGAAAGAGAAGAAGCTGCTGAAAAGCAAGCTAAAGAACCAAGACAAACAACTGCTAAAACATTCGTGCCATCCTCATCCAAACCATTAGTACACACCTACTTAAGAAAAAGGAAGTACTTGTCTGAGAAGGCCAAGGGAAAAAGGCCCGTAGAGGAAGAAGAGCCTGTAAAGAAGAAACAAAAAGATGATCCAAGAAGTTTGACTGCAATAGCTAAATTTCTTGAGGAGCATGAGAAGGCCGAGGCACAGTTAAAAGAAATAATTGACATTATTGACTTGGCAGAATGAGAGATTGAAGGAGGATACAAGGTTGATGAACCTGTGGTGAAAGATAGTCATGCGATGGTTGAAACCTCTGTTGAGGAGATAGTTGAAAAGGCTCAAACCGATGACTTGATGATCAATGCAATGTTTCTCATCAATCACGGTTATGATGCCGATAAGGTGTTTGGGATGACCTATGAGTCGATGGTTGAAGAAGTGAGAAAGATGAACCAACTTCTTGACCCAACACATGTGACTGAGTATGAGAGAAGATCAGTCAAATCCCCAATCACATTCACCACCCTAACCACAAAACAGGCTGAAACCTCTCAAACTCCTTATCCTGATCCCTACATCTTGTGTGACATGGAAATGAAGGATTATCTTACCAAGCAAAGATATACGAAGAGAAAACTGGGTAACATGAAGACTAATTCTCTTAGAGTTGTTATCCTCCAGATGATCAATGAAAAGAAAGACATATTGAAGAAGTTGGAAGACGAGGTTGTAGCAAGAAGACCTAGAACAAGACTTACAGCTCAAGATATCCGCTCACCCATCAAGACCATGATGTCTTGGCACCCATTCTTAACAGGAATGCTGAGTGGTTTACTGAACCCTCTCAGTTGAAGCTTCAAGAAGGGTTAACCATTTCAGAGATGATTCAGGGTGTGTCGGTTCCAAAGGGTAAAACATATGTAAAGATCATTGCCTATAAATACGACAGTGACCGGAACATGTTTATGATCAAAAGGATCTCAGGGTTAGTATAATTCTTCACTGAGTACTCTGCCCTTGTTAACACCCTGCAGATTCATGATCTGAAAGAACTTGTTGATCTTGAGTTGATTAATCTTCAAGCAATGTACAGGGGATATGAGTTCGAAGAAATTCTGAGGATTTTCAAAAGAACAAAGAACTTCGACTCATTGAAGGCAGTTTGTTTGAGGAAAGATAAATCTTTCCAAAATCCCCTGGAGAAGGAAAAGAGAACAAAAAGGACTGAAGAGTTGGTATTTCTTGAGTTGAATATAAAACCAACTGAATCACTAAAAAGGAATATGGTAGCTGGCACCCAAACTTCCATCCTAATCTCTAATGTCTTCTATGATGAAAAGACATATGAGTTGGTGATTGAAAGGAGGTGGGGAGGTAAAGAATGTGTAGAAATCTGCCTGTTTAGTGGATATGAAGTAAGATTGCTTGATGAGTCTTACATCCACTACATCTTTTCAAGGCACTTAAGGGAAATATCCAACAAGCTGGGAGAAGCAAATATGTATTTCTTCCAAAAGTGTATCAAAATCTTGATGATGGCTTATGACCAAATCAGGCATAAGACAGAACAGAGGAAGAAAAAGAAGACACCTCTCAATCTGGGGAGTAATATGAAACTTGAGGTTGATGCTGATGGAACACTCCTAATTCATAGAGATAGGTTATCAACTGTTGGTGTATATGAACACATATCTTTGAGGAAGATGCCAATTGAAGAAATTCACACCATGAGCCAAATGAATATTCACGTACTAAGTAGAGACAGGATGAACGAGGCTAGAGACTTCTCAAACATGATCAAGTCCATCCTAAATCCAACTCTTCCAGACCCAGGCATAGCTCCATTGTCTCCAGTCCAAGCTCTTGCTGAAGACCCGACAGAATCTTCACAACCTCATCCACCATCAAAACCTTGGAGTACATAGGCTATATAATACTTAGGGGGAGTATTGTTGGACCTTGAAAGGATCATACATGCCAATTCAAGTGATGGGTGATGGTTGTTCTGTTGGTAGATTCCCATAAGTCCAAGAAGACATACAGGTGAAGAAAACACCAAGTGTTGTCTATCCGCATTTGTCTATACGGATGATAGCAATGCTGACAAGTGTTTGTTCTTCCACATAAACAAATGCAGATAGCTAAGAACAAATGATGCAAATATTTGTTCATCCGCATTAGTTAATACGGATGCTTTAGAACAAATACTGTTAAGTATTTGTTCATCCGCACTAGTTAATGCGGATGCACAAGGAGAAATGCTGATAAGTGTTTGTTCATCCATATTAGTTAATGTTGCTGACCAACAACTTAGTGCAGATGAAGAATAAAGAAATGCTGATGAAGCCAAGGCATCCGTAGTAGTCAATGCGGATGTTCAACAACCAATGCAGCTGAAGACCTTTTGCACTTAGACTAGTATTCTATATAGATGTCAGGGTAGTTTAGTCATTTTGTACAGGCTTTATGTCAGCCTATAAATAGAATAGAATATACATCATATGTAATTTTTTCACTCACAAAGATGCCTAGTACTCAAGTTACGAGGTTCTGAGGTTGTTTTTTCACTGTTCTTGAAAACCCTAGAACCCGTTGTAACTTGTTTGTTCTGCATTTAATATACAAGCATTTATGATTACATTTACAGCATTATGTTCTTTGATTCAGTATTTCCGCTACTTAATCACTGACTCAACACCATATTCGATCATTGTTGAGTCAACATCAACAAGAATATCATTCTCGGACAAAGTCAGGCTTTGCTATCGATCTTCTAAGTTTAACTCAGTAGAATTACTTAGTCTTTGGAAAAACTGAACTATCTTCAGAAGTTCTTCATATACTTTGGAAAGAAAACTACATAGTCTTGGAAGACAGTTTTCCTTCGGAAGTTCATCATACTTTAGGCTTCGGAAGATTTTCAGCTTGTCTTCGGAAAAGTTGCTTTTAGCTTCGGAAGACTTCATTCAGTTGCACTCAAAATCTTCTAATTGTAGTTTTGGTTGCAATAACCTAATCTGATCCAATAAACTCCCCTTAGGCTAATACTACCAAAACTTCACTCCCTTCTACTTCTCAAAACTTTCAACACCAAGGAAAGAAGGTATTTTTTAGTCTCCTTGTTCTTTCCTGAAGTGGTGCTGAGAAGTTTGTACAAGTCATACGTAGATAGGAGATCCAATCTATTATTGTGGATGACATGTACCTTTTGCTATGGCCCTGTGAAGAGAGTTAGTTGATGGGAATTATAGTCATATTCTGTCATACCCCGGGCCCAAGGAGGGTGGGACATCACTTACTAGAAACATTCATGGCAGCTAAAACAAACCATCATAAGAGCGCACAAGAAGAGAAATAACATGGCATTACATATTTAAAGTCAAACCGGGCTGTAACAGTCTAGCCCATCATATAAAGTACAAATTCATTACATAATCCAAAGTGTTTATTCAACCATAATTCAAATTGTTCAAAGTGTTTTCAATTCAAGTAATGCCAGGGGTAGTCATAATCCTAGGTCGTCCAAGTCCGGTTCACCAATCAAGCCACTTCAATTAAGAATTACCTAAAACATGCTTAAAAAGATTTTATGTCAACTAAAAAGTTGAATTCAAGTGCTTAA
Organism: Flaveria brownii; assembly: GCA_018326445.1. Taxonomy (NCBI): domain Eukaryota; kingdom Viridiplantae; phylum Streptophyta; class Magnoliopsida; order Asterales; family Asteraceae; genus Flaveria; species Flaveria brownii. The sequence goes on along the minus strand of BJCN01054999.1, from coordinate 5,107 downwards.
AGTTTAAAAACAAAAGTACTCTTTAAAGTCCATTAGTTACATTTAAAATTCAAAGAATATCTGTTGTGGGGTCACAATCAACCCTGCACTCAGTCCCGGTTAGCCTCTCCTAAATTTGTGTTCAAACCGGTTAACCCTAAGGATAACTGAGCCTTAAATAGTCCATCGTACCTGCTGGATGGTTCACCATAGTATCTTATAAAAACCTATTACATGACGCAAACGATCCCTCAGGACCTTAGTGGGGTACCCTTCCTGTCTGGAAGGCACTGTGCGTGGGGATTCCCCAAGTAGATCTACCCATATAGAACAAGCGGTTCACACAAGAATTAATGATTGTAATACATTTAAAAGCAAGTTCAGACAATGTCCATAACAAACAAGTATCATACAGTAGCATGATTGTAATTTCAGTTCAAATAAAGCATGTTTCATCCCTAATCAATAGTGAAAAGAGAAACACTAGAACTCACCTTAGGTTTCAAGCAACGGATCTTTCGTGTACCTAAAATGATTCAATACTAGCACCCTAGCATCAATATTCAAGTAATAAGCTATGTGTTCTAAGGTTAAAAGTTTAACTAGCTTTGATTTGTTAGGGTTTTGCTTCAAAGGTTCCCTTTTAGGAAAGTTAGGGTTTTTGCATGTGAATGACAAGTTCTTATAATTATTAATAATGTTTTTACATAACAACAAGTTTAATATTAGTTTCTGGTCACAAAGTTACTTAATTTTAGTTATATTTTCTGAATTTACACTATGGTCCCTCAAGTTTCAAAAATTGCAAGTCTTATCCAAAAGTTGCATACTTTCCATTTCTTGACCCAAATATGGTCCTTATTAGTTCTTAGGGGTATTTATATTACTTTTAGGCTTATTTAAACTTATTATGTCCATATTTGATCTTGAGAGGTTTAAAATACAAAATACAAGTTACCGGTTACGGTAAACCGAAGATTTTAACAGTTTGTTTTAAATTCTTCTTTTTTCATCCAATTGACATCTAAATATTATTTAATAACTTATAATGAGCTTAATAAGCTGTCAAAAATAGGTTTTTGGGCACTTTTAATTAAAAACTTCATTTTTATGATTTACCCGTTAAAACGCGTTTTTACCCGGAATCAAAGTCCGAATACGTTTTAATTCAAGTTTTCACATATTTCTTGACTAAATGTGTCTAACTTACTGAAATATTTTGTTATTTGTGTATTTCATTTCTCTTTTACCATTTCTAAGATTACTTAAAATTTACCCGGTTAAGCCCCGTTTTTTAACGTTTAACTTCTCTTTACTCATGAGCTTACACCATATACCATCAAATCCAACCATTTTGCCTATTATCTTTATATTAGAGCCTAGAATTCTTTTTAATATAATAGTTTCTTTTATTTTGCTATTTTTGAGTGATTTTCACCTTTGTCGGGTTTCAAAACAAGTCCCCTTTGTTTTCCTAGTTCCTTGTTTTGCACATCCAGCCATATTATCATCTTAGAACTTTTAAAATAACACAAAAATATTGAAAAATAAATCATCATTCTTGGATCTAACATGTATCACATATATGTTGCATTTACTTAATGATTTACGCCATTTACACTTGTGTAAACCCTATAAATCATACCCAAACATCACCAAATCAGTTTTGTAGCTTTCAAATCAGATTATTAAGGTGTTCATAAGCTGTTTTCGAGCAGTTTTTGTAACTTGGTTGGGTGGCTTTTCAAACATGTACATAAATGGTTTTATTTCATGTAAAAAGAGGGTTTTCTAGGTGTTAACTTGTGCTCTAACCAATGATTTACCAACTTAGCATGATGTATACCTCTTGTGGTGTTGAGCGCTCCTCAAGAACAAGTTCTAAGTCACAAGAATCTGCTAGAAACAAGAAAGTAAGATTTTTGGTTGTTTATTGAAGCAAAACACAAGAAACAACTTGATTCGGGTGTGTTAAAGCTTACCCTTTGAATGAACCATGAGTTTGAGAGTTTGAGAAGGCTAAAATCAGTGATGAACATCGAACAAGGGCTGAAGCACTTTGCTCTTGCAAGAATCATTTACAAAAGTCCCTCAAATGGTACTTTCTTGCTTAGTTTTAGCTTGGATGATGATGTTTTCTTGGTGTTCACGACTGTAGGCTGAAAATTGTGGAATGTGTGTGTCTTTGGATAGAGGGCCGAGAGCTAGCGAGGAAGAGAGAGTTTGGAGGTGGAGAGAAAATGAAAGTGAGGTGAAAGGTGGAAGTCTTGCATGTAGTTTGAATGGTGGTGTAAGTAGTGGGAAAGAAGGAGGGTGACTGGGTGGTGGGGGGGGCAGTCGTGGATGGTGGTGATGGGTTTTGTTTTTATTATTTTTTTTTGTAAATTAATATAAGTAGCATAATTTCATTGTGTAGTGTAGTTTATAAGTTTTTTTGATGTGTATGTATTGAATTAATTCGTAAATTATTTGTGTGTACACGAAATTAATTGTTCTCAATTGATTCTAACATTTTGACGTGTGTAATTATAATTTCAGAACATTAAATTATTTTGTTCTAAGGCAAGACCTAAAGTATCATCTAGGTAAAATTAAACATATAATAATAATCATGGATAATTAATCAAGTAATGGTAATAATAATATTACTGATATTAATAATAGTAGCATTAATTGTTGGAGGTCAAAGTTTAGAATGTTGACCTCGGGGTCGGTTGTTACATATTCCCTTCTAACTATGATATCTAAAGTAGGGCCTTTAACCATTTGAAGGAATGAACTTCCTTTTGTAGTGGCACCCTCTCCTTCTTCCTTTCTCAATTTCAACTCCTCTTCAGTCCTTGCTTTTTTGGTTAGCTCAGCAAGATGAAGGCTATTTAGGTGATTTCTGATGTGAGTAGCTACATAGGAGTTGGAGGGATTTGAGAATGGTTTCTCTGCTAACTTAGCAATATCAAATCTTCTTGAGTGTAGCGGAGATGGTATGTCAAGTCTGTTGACTTCAACATTCTCCCTTTCCACAACAAAGTTATAAGAAGTTTCATTGAACCTTTACTGGATAATTTTCTTCCTATAGGTGAGGGGCATGTTGGGCAGTTTGTCCCCTTTCATGGTGTCTAGTTAAGTCACCAATCTTCTCCCTAGCTTCTTCTCTTCTTCTTTGAGGGAGTCTGAGTTTGTTCCTAAGAATTGAAGAGCTTGGTCTAGGGTTCCCTGGGGCAGATCTAGGAATGCATCTCTTATGAGGGAACAAGAAGAGCCATCAATGTATCTCAGTCTTATGGACCTTCCTCATAAGAGATGTCACTCAGGGTTATGCAGTTAATGATCTTCCTTCTTGAATTCCTGTAAGGTCAAAGGCTTAGATGGTTCAAAGGATGGCATGGGTAGTGGTGGTGTTTGTTGAGAGGCAATGGATGAGGGTGGA
>BJCN01054960.1:0-14507 GCA_018326445.1 Flaveria brownii | reverse complement strand
TATATATATGAGACTAAGTTTTTCTAAAATCAAATATTTTCCAATATTATAAGACCTAAAATATTTTACTTTAGATACAACTTTGTTTTCAGTCAAACTTAAATCGAAAATAGATAAAAGGATAAAAATTATGCACTTAAATATTAAAAAAAATAAAATTAGATATTACATAGTATTAGAAAAAGTTCTTAAAAGAAAGTTAAAAATCTCATAACTATAAACAGGTCAAACTTTAAAATTTATTAATTGAGGAAAAAAATTATATTTTTGCGTTGATGTTTGATTAGATACAACTTTGAAATCAGTCAAATTAAAATCAAAAATAGATAAAAGAAATAATTTATTGTATTAAATATTTTTCACAATATTAGATATTACTTATTATTGAAAAACCTTAAATTATAACTGAAATTTCGACTCATAACTACAAAAGGTCTAACTTTAAACTTTATTAATTAAATAGAATTATATTTACAGAAAAAAAAACTTATTTTTATTTAATAAATCAAATTTCTTGCTTCTAATTCATGAATCATGATGTTTGATTGATTGTAGGGGCTTGCATTGCTCACAGCCCAAGCTCACTACCCTAAGCTGAAACCACCTGCTTGTAACATCTTTCTACCAACATCACATTGTGAGAAAGTGAGCGGAGAAAAAGCTGTAATGTTGTTCTCTGCGATCTATCTACTTGCTGTTGGCGGTGGGGGTGTAAAAGCAGCATTGCCTTCACATGGAGCAGACCAATTCGACGAAAATGATCCAAAAGAAGCGAGACAAATGTCGACTTTCTTCAATGGTTTGTTGCTTGGCCTTGCAGTTGGTGGTGCGGTTAGCTTAACTTGCTTCGTGTGGGTGCAAGACAACAAAGGTTTTGATCGCGGATTTGGGCTTTCGTTAATCGCCATGTTTTTGGGTGCAACCATCTTTATTTTCGGATTGCCATGGTATCGGATACATGTTGTGCAAGGAAGCAGTGCCATTACAGAAATTTTACAGGTCTTTTTAGGGAGTTATCTTGCATAATTAAAGATGCTACAAGAAAGAAATGTTTTTTAAGTAGTTAATTTTTTGCATGTATTGATGGTTTCTAGATGAATATATACTTAAAGTATCTTGGTTAAATACTTTATAGGCGATCCGCTAATAAAACTAGCGGATGTTACCTACATGGCAACGGGTGATAGGGGTCGCAAAAGTAGGTTAACATTACTAGCAGCACATGCCACACATACAATATGCGCTAGTTTGATTAGCGAAACACCTAGAAACTAAATGATTTTAATGTTCATCTAGAAACCATCCATCCATCTAAAAATTGTCTACTTAAAAAAAAAAGAATATTTACAAGAATTTAAATATTAAAAAATATTTAGACAACCTTGATAGTGTGGATGTATGGTTAATCTTGATAGAAATAATTCTTTTGTTTTAATTTTAAAATCATTTAATGTTACTTTTCAGGTTTACGTTGCAGCTATTAGAAATAGAAAGCTTCACCTTCCTGAGGATCCTTCTGAACTACATGAGATCCCACTAGACAAAGAAGCAGAACTTCATCATGAATACTTACCTCATAGAGATGTTTACAGGTTATAACTTTTGTATCCATTTCAAATTCGATTGCCATGTATGATGGTGTAAAATTTTCACCTCAATTATTAGCGGTTTTTATATGTAGGTGCCTAGATAAAGCAGCGATTCGAACGAATAACGCTGAGTCTCCAAGTCCATGGAAACTTTGCACGGTTACACAAGTAGAAAATGCAAAAATTCTCTTAGCAATGGTCCCAGTTTTCTTGTGTAGCATCATTATGACACTTTGTTTAGCCCAACTCCAAACATTTTCGGTTCAACAAGGTGTCACCATGGATATTAAGCTAACAGATTCTTTCAATATGCCACCTGCATCCCTCCCCATTATTCCTATAGCCTTCATCCTCATTCTAATTCCAATTTACGACCAAATCTTTGTACCTTTTATTCGTAAATTTACTGGCATTCCTACTGGAATAACTTACTTGCAAAGAGTAGGAGTAGGGCTTATTCTCTCTTCATTATCAATGGCGGTTGCTGGCATTATGGAAGTAAAGAGAAAAAATGTCGCTAAACACCACAACATGCTAGACGCGATACCTATTCTTCAACCATTGCCGATTAGTGTCTTCTGGTTATCATTGCAATATTTTGTTTTTGGTGTAGCGGAGAGTTTCACGTATGTGGGACTGCTTGAGTTCTTCTATTCTCAAGCACCAAAATCGATCAAATCAATCTCGTCTTGCTTTCTTTGGAGCGCGATGGCAATTGGGTATTTCATGAGTAGTATCATGGTGAAGATAGTGAATCATGCAACAAAAGGAGTCACAAAAAGTGGAGGATGGTTGGCTGGAAATAACATAAATCGAAATCATTTGGAAAAGTTTTACTGGTTGCTTGCTATATTGAGTTTGATCAATTTCACAGTTTATCTGTTTGTTGCAACGAGGTACAAGTATAGGCCATCGAGTCTTACTGTTGAAAATGAGTTGTGTGAGGTAAAACAATAAATCCCTTAATGGAGGATTATGATTTATAGTTTGTCTAGTTAAAATTGATATCAGATATTAGGGCTCCTAAGTTAATTTAACGTTCCTATTTTCTTTTGGGATTTTATAATTTGCTTGATTTCTTTTTGCATGTAACTTATAAGTTAGTGATTGTGTATGAGTATATCTTTTAAGCTATTTATTAATGAATTATTTTGGTGGTCTACTTTTTTAACGTCTTATATTATTACTTTTTTTTGGGTGGTAATATTGAACATCTGTTTTATTTGGTAACAAATGTTTTCAGAACCGGATCGGACGTTGAACCAGATTTACTTATTTTAATTATATTTATATATGTAATTAAATATAAGTAATTTATATATGATTTATACATATATTTTATAGTTATATATAAAACTTAACTATATTTGTATATCCTACGTACTAATTTATGATTTAACACCCCGTTTTTACCCACTAAAATAAAAAAAAAATCAGAAAACCGGTCGGAACCGGGCCGGTTGGCCGGTCCGCCGGTCCAACCGCCGGTTCGGTTCGGACCGGCCGGTTCAACACCAAAAAAAACGAATCACCCCTGACCGGACCGGACCAGCCCCCGATTCGCGGTCGAACCGGTCGGACCGGCCGGTCCGATCCGGTCTCAACAACACTGCAAGTAAGTGCACAAGTACAAAACCCTACATAAAAACAAAACAATAATAAATGATCTATATAGTAAGTTAATTAATTTTTCAATCATGTTCTTACAAGTTATTAATTATAAAAATGATAATTTTATAAAATAGTAATCAAGGTTCAGGATTGTTTTAATTAGGTCACTTATAAATTATTTTGTCTCAGTCAGATAACTAATAAATTTCCTAATCAGACCACTAAATGTTTCAGGATTGTTCTAACTAGGACATTCCTAAATTGAAAAACATTTTTAAAAAATTGTAATATTTAAAAAATTAACAACTTATAAAGAACTAAATTATTAAAAAATTGAATTATTAAAAAATATATATGTAACCTAATTGTAAAACTTTTATTACTTTAGTTATATGATTAAACAAAACAAAAATACTAATGATCTGATGGGAACAAATTAAAATATAAATGACTTAATTGGAAGACTCTTAAAATATGTTTTTTATTCTGTATAATTTTTCCTTAAAACATTTATATAATGAGCTCTATTTGTTTTTTCTTTGAATGATTGTTCTACTTACATATAGCATTCATTATTTCTTACAAGTAAATTAACTAATATATCAATCATGCTCAAAGGATACAAGTGTTAACCAATCGAGTCTATATTGTAACTTCTAGTTGAAAGGCAAGTTAAATTAGGCTCAAAGCAGTTCAGATCATGTCAAATCTCTTATTAATTGTTTACTCTATTCTTACAGTTTGAAGCTATACTAACAATAAATTTGTGGTTAAATTTTTTAAAAAGTAACAGATACTTATTACCAACTTATGATCGATTAACTAAATGTCTACCAAATAATGAAAACTATTAATAATTAGAGGTTATGTTTATTACCTCATATTAACATAAACCAAAGGCACTTTTGATGAAGAAAATGTCTATAAGTGGTGGTTGCGGTACAAAAATATTCGTTGAAGTACCACTCTTGATAGTTTTAAAAGTATGTAATAATAAATTTTATCAAATAAATATTAAAATATGCATTTAAAATTAAACTTTATAAGTAAGGATAACATATTAGGAACTATAAAAGTCATACAAGCATACAAAAAACTTTTGATAGGTAACAAAAAAACAAAACAAGTATATATAAAATGTCTTCAAATGACTGTATGGCTACAACAACTTCACAATAGGATCAGCCAACTTCTCATTTGTTAGCATGTATAACATATATTCAAAAAATAGTATAAGTATTCAAATTACAAAAATGTGAAATTTGGGTCAAAGAATTAAATAACATAGAAGGCACAATGTCCACGATGAATATCGGGTTCTAAGTTCTAACATCACACCATTTGTTTTTTTAATGTGTACATTTGTTTGTTTAGATGGAAGATAATTGTGTTCTATATTGTTAAATATGGTTCTCTTTTTAGTATCAACGTTCTTCGGTTTATCCCGTAAAAATATCTAAAGAATATAATGTGTTTTTTAGGTGCCAACTAGTTTCTATCTGCTCATAAAAAACGTGTGCCACCAAAGTGTATTGTACCTAACTCTTAATAATAATCGGTTTAAATAGTTACAAATCCTCATGAATATATAGTCTTTTACAACAAACGTAACACAATTATATATCATAACACAAGTTAAAAAAAACCATGATAGTTTAAGGGATTGAAGAAACCCATATGGTACTTTTAGGATAGAGAAAAACAAAAATATTACATTAAGTATTCCGTTAACTTTTTTTTTTCTTTTTAAATATATAGAACAATTGTTATATATACCTATAATGTAACATTCCACATTTTTAAGTCTTAAATATTTTGAGATCTTTTAAGCTTTTAACTAAAATATTCTTTAATTATATTGTTACAAGCCACCACGGCAAGTCGTCTAAAAGAATTTACATATCGAATGTGACACATCGAAGGAAAATAATATTAAATTCAAACTACTTTGTCAAATTCTTGTTAAATTGAAATAAAATAAATCGATTGAACCCAATTTAAGTATAATTAAATATGCGTTTAGGTTATTAATAAATCATCTTTTCATTGTCGTTGAACGATAAAACAATATGGCATGATTCCTACCAAATATGCACATTGTTCCTTTGAATAAAAATAGTTAAATATCATTTTGGAGATTTTTGTTGACACTATCTAAATCCCTAAATAACTTAAAGTTTGTTTCGGTTAAGATATCAGATAATCAGAGGGATTTTAGAGAGAGAAACTATGAAATCAACAAGATACTAGTGAGAGAATCTTGAAATTCTTCTTCAATCTGATTCAAAGTGGTTTGGTATGGGTTTAAGGGCCTTAAATCCATTTTTTTCAGGGTTTTTGAAACAATTAAATGGGTTTTCAAGATCAAAGAAACAACAATTTTCTGATTTTAATCTTTTTTGTTCAAGAAACTCTCTGATTTTGATGGGTTTTCTGTGTTTTTAAATCCTGTTTTTCAGGGCTTTTGTTACAGTTTATAGGGTTTTCAAGATCAAAACCAATAAATTATGTGATATTTAGCATTTGTTCAAAAATCTTTGTGATTTTGTTGGGGTACTCAAATTCATCACTATGAAGCTTATGTATGATTTAATTCTTTTTAATTTTCACACGATCTTATGTGCAATTTTGCAGAAACATAGTTATGGAGGATGGAATGATCACTGGTGTAGATAAATTAGCGACGCCTTCATATTTGGTCGCTGCGTTAGCAGTCAATGGAGGTAGAAAAACAAAACATGTTGTTAAATGGGCATTGGATAAATTTGTTCCTGAGGGTATACTTTTGTTCAAATTGTTCTTCATTCGACCTAAAATCACCAGAATTCCGACACCAAGTGAGTTGACCTTCAAAGGTTCGTTAATGTTTCATATAATATTAAACTCTATATCAGATGGTGCATTCATGATCTTTCTTGCAGTGGGTTCTGTTCCGATTTCTCAGGTACGAGAGGACGTGGCGATCGCGTACAAGAAGGAGGTAGAATGGCAGACATATGAACAACTGCTTCCTTTCAAGAACATGTGTGCCATGAGAAAGGTTTAAGCTTGTGTATTTTCTTGATTATTATGTTAGTTGACTTGAGTAAAATGATATAGTATGCATAGTACTAGAATTTCCTTAGGTGCACTCAAGGCGCACAGGATGAGCCTAGGCTTAAGGCGCGCCTTTTTACGCAAGACACTTATTATAAACATGCCATTTTGAGAGTTTTAAACACGTTTTAGGCTGTTTAGACATGTTCTAGGCCATTTTTGGATGTTTCATACCATTTTTAGATGACTTAAATGTGTACCGTGCTCGCTTTTGACTACTATGAGTATGATATAATGGTGTTTCTTTTATTGTTTTTGGGTGCAGGTGGAGGTAGAAATTGTGCAAATTGAATCAGATGATGTTGTAGATGCAATAAAGATTGAAATTGTGAAGAACAATATCAGTAAACTTGTGATCGGAGCTTCATCGAAAGGCATGTTCTCGAGGTACAGAATTCTATCTAGATGTGTTCTCTTCATATGTGTAGATGTTTATGTTACAGTTGTTTCTTGGTGTTTTAGGGGGCAGAATTTGTCATCGAGAATCTCTGAAAGCATTCCGAGCTTTTGTACAGTTTATGTTGTTTCAAAAGGGAAGTTGTCATCACTCAGGGCTTCTGATTCTGAAACCATTGGATCTAGTAAAGATGACAGCAATAGTAGTGATTCGGGTTCTATCACCAATTCTTCAAGTCTTTACCCAAGCTCCCAAACAGGTGATGTGTGACTTTTCAGTTTCAAGAGACTAATTTTCTACTTCCAGATTACAAATGAATTCAATAACTGAATTCAGAAAAATTTGCCACCCATTAAAGATTGATACAAGTACCGCAAACTGAAAAATTTGTGTTGTTAGATATGAACCAAACTCCATATCAATTTTGCTTTCAAGATTTACAGGTTTGACGTCAAAAGTCGATGTGAAATTTGGTGTTGATAGTGTTATTTCTATGTATGACAGAGTGGACAGACCAAGGCTCTGCTACTTCTTATTCCCAATCATTTTCAAATTCACTACCAATGCAACGTTTTGAAGCTCTTTCATCCATAAACCGTACCCTTGTCAAAAAAAACTCTTCAGAAGGCTTGGGAAACAAGCTTCTTGATAGTTTTGAGGGAGATGATGCAACGGTTTCTAATGCCAGTAATCCTGATTATGCTCAGGCAAACAACATAGTTTCGAGCGATAGAAGCTTCTTGACCGAATACCATTCTTGGTCATCTGATCAAGATTCCGTATCAGATGCACCTTCAGAGGTTTCATCAGAAATTAAGGCATCTTTCTTTTTATTTTTAGTTTCTAAATGTGTTTTCATGTTCTTGTAATCTTTATGACTTCGAGAATTCACTTTGCAGGATAATAGTGTTAACTTTGAGCTGGAAAAACTGAGAGTTGAACTCAGGCACATTCGCGGGATGTATGCAATTGCACAAAGTGAGACGCTTGATGCATCTAGAAGGGTAACTTTCCACTTTCTTTTTCCTCGTGACTTTTGAAGTCAAACCTTGAATTCAAACTAAATACTTTATAACTGCTTATCTGCAGAATTTATGATAAATGCAAGTTGATTTATATTGCTTAGTATAATGTTCAATTGTTTATCACAAGCTGCTCAAAATGGTTTTATGAACTGCATCAGTTTTTGAAAATTAAATCTAACGCGTTTGACTTTCAAAGTCAACTAAATCTAAAACTAAAGCATACTGCTTTTTTGTCAGCTGGGTGAAGTTCAAAAACTGCAACTAGAGGAATCAATAAAACTCGAAGCTTTAAAAGTTAAAGAAGAGGAAGCAAAATTATTAGCGGAACAAGAGAAGAAGCAACGCGAGGATGCTAAAAGAGTAGCTGAATATGCAAAAGATTGTCTCAGAAGAGAGGCTGCTCTAAGAAAAGAAGCAGAAGACGCGGCGTTACACGATTCCCGAGAGAAACAGAAGCTTCAAAACGCCATAACCGGAACTTCATTGCGTTACCAGGAGTTCACATGGGAAGAAATCGAGGCTGCTTGTTCTTCATTTTCTGAAGATCTTAAAATTGGAACCGGAGGCAATGGAACAGTGTATAAATCAAGCTTCCATCATATGGTTGCTGCTGTCAAAGTTCTTCATTCTCAAGAAGCTCATAGAACCAAACAATTTCAACAAGAGGTATGAATTTGAAAATCTTGCAGAATTGACTTTTTTCTTTTTTTTCTTGAATTCTGCATTTTTAAATCGCGTGATTGATTTTGCAGCTTGAAGTATTGAGCAGAATCCGGCATCCCCATCTGCTGATTCTAATCGGTGCATGTGTGGACCATGGCTGTTTGGTTTATGAGTACATGGAAAACGGGAGTTTGGAGGAGCGATTATTTCGCAAAAACGACACACCACCGATCCCGTGGTTCGACCGGTTCCGTATCACGTGGGAAGTAGCATCAGCCTTGATTTTCCTTCATAATGCAAAACCAAAATCAATTGTTCATCGTGACCTTAAGCCTGCAAATATATTGCTAGATCAAAACCTCGTGAGCAAGATAGGGGACGTTGGTCTCTCAACAATGCTGCAATCAGACTTTTCATCTACATCAACCGTTTACAAAGACACGAGTCCAGCGGGAACACTTTGTTACATCGATCCAGAGTATCAACGAACAGGATTAGTTTCTCCAAAATCTGATGTTTATGCTCTTGGTATGGTGATCTTGCAGTTGCTGACTGCAAGACCAGCCATTGCAGTGACCCATGTGGTGGAAACTGCTCTTGAAAATGATGAGTTTGCCAGTGTGTTGGATCCAGATGCAGGCGAATGGCCGATTGATGAAACTAAGGAGTTGGCAATCTTGGGGTTGAGCTGTGCAGAGCTTCGAAGAAAAGACAGACCAGATTTGAAAAACGGGGTTCTTCCTGTATTGGAACGACTGAAAGCAGTTGCTGATGAAGCTCAAAGATCCACATCCATGAACCGACCCACCCCTCCTAATCACTTCATATGCCCAATACTCAAGGTATGAATGTATGAACAACACATCATCAGTCAGTAACCGATGAATCTCAAAGAACATCCAAGATTTTGAAAGATCACATTTTTAATTCAGTTTTGTCAAATATCACCAGTCATTAGTTTTATAACCTTTGTTTTCTGATGATATAATGATGTTTGCTGCAGGATATTATGGTTGATCCTTGTGTTGCTGCTGATGGTTATACTTATGATCGCAGGGCGATAGAGCAATGGTTTGAGGAGAATGATAGCTCCCCGATGACTAATTTACCATTGGCGAATAGAAGCTTAACGCCTAATTACACGCTTCTTTCTGCTATCATGGAGTGGAAATCAGCAACATAAGCACTCGGGGTAAGAATTTTTGGATGCAGACTGATTTTTTAGGATTGTTTTATGTACATATGTTTGATTTATCTATATAATACATGGATTGTCATTAACTTTGAGTGTGAAAATTCATACAAAGTGTACATGTTGACACAAGAATGTTCGCGCCAACACGCGTACAAAGGAAAACTAGAACTACTTTCTTCTAATGTAGGAAGGACAGCGTGTTTACAGACATTTTCCTTGACATCACTTCCGTCATCCGTGGGATGAATTTTTTACATTTACTAGTAAAATCAGTCATTTTTTGGAAACAAAATGAACATATTGTACATTTAGTTAAAAGTGTTACCACTCAAATGTCAAAAGAGAGCTTTCATATATGGATCTTACTAATGAATAACTACTGTATTATGCAATCAAACATACTCAGATTCGTTTTCATCATCACTTAGGAAACATAGCACAACAATACTTATGAGTAACATCATACACCTATATCTTGATTACTTTATTCAAGAGACGGAAATATGCAATCCTCCATGATCTGCTGACAATTAACGAAGCCACAATGATCCAAAATCCAGAAACAAACCCAAGCACTATGCTAATTATCAATCCCCAATCTGCTTCATGTGGTCTGTCGTCTTCTTTTTGGTCTCCTACTGTATCATGAGGAGGTACTTCATCTGATGCACAACCATTAGTAAGGGGAGGTCCACAAAGTTTATTTCCAAAGAAGCTGGACTGATTGAAGCTCTGAACTTGAGTACTTTTCGGAACTCTTCCTATCAAATTGTTGTATGACACGTTGAAGGTACTTATAAAGTTCAATTTTGACAGGCTCATGGGAAGTTCCCCTGAAAGTTTGTTTAGTGATAGGTCAAAAGATTCAAGTGCTTTCATGTCTCCTATGTTATTCGGGATCTTTCCTGTCAATTGATTTCTTGATAAATTTAAAGATTTTAACTCCTTGAGGGTCATAAGCTCACTAGGAATACGCCCAGAAAAATTGCATAAGTTGATTCAATTTCAATAGCATAACGAGTCCTAGAAAAGCTCTATAGGTGTCCTCTCGTCCCTTTATCACCAATATATCACCAACAGACTCAAAGATAGAAATCTTAACCTTTGAGTTAGTTTCTATGCCTGAGAGGACGCTAAAGTTGTTAAAGCATCTTGGAATATTTCCAGACAGGCTATTATGAGCAAGATCAATAATTTGGATATGTGAAAGATAACAAAGTTGGTGTGGAATATTTCCGTGAAAATTGTTGAATCTAAGGTTGAGAAGTTTCAACATGGTGAGTTTCATTCCAATCCAGGATGGAACGCTTCCAACGAGTTTATTTCTTCCAAGTTGAAGGACCTTTAAGCGTGACAGGTTCATTAGGGAAGAAGGTAATCTTCCTGAGATCTCGTTCTCATGCGCGCTCAATAATAGCAATGAAGATATAGAACCTAATGTCCTTGGAATCTCACCAGACAAACTATTATTCTGCAAGTCTAAGAATCCTAAATGCGGGTACTTCTCCCAACACTCTGGAATGACACCCGACAAGTGATTATTTCGGAAATTTAAATACTTTGTCTTGTTTAGATCATTAGAGCACACTGTATTATGTAATGATCCAACAAAATTATTATTTGATAGGTCCAAAAATAAGAGAGATGAACCATTTGAGAGAGAAGGTAATTTCCCCCAAAATTTATTACAACTTAAGTCGAGGTACTCAAGTTTTGCGGGGATATGCAGTTTATTTCCTTGGATTTGATTTTGTGACAATGAAAGTATTTCAAGACGAGGCATTATTGAACCCAGGTTTAGGGATAGTCTACCGATGAGTTGATTGTTATCTAGATATACTTGTTCTAGAGACGAACTATTATATAGAGAAGGGGGGATGGTACCAACTAGATTGTTTCCGGTCATTGTAAGTCTTGTAAGGTTTTCAGTCGTTGGAATACATCAGGAATGCTTCCACGTACCTATTTGACAGTCGTCTAGAGAAAGTGTATGGAGTAATGTGATATTCCCGATAGGGGCCGAAAAGAATTGGTCTCAAGAACCATTTGGCACTCATTTTTCAAATGTGGTATTTTTCTAATCTTTTTGTGACTTTATATAATCACGCAGACCTGAGTGTGAAGCCGACAACTTTGAGGTTTCAACTTATTGTTCAATGGGCGTGTTAATTCAAGTTTGTGAAAGATTATTTAGTTGATCCAATTTATAAACGTTTTTGTAATTTTTATTAGAGTCACACATGTTGATAAAAATGTTTACCGGCTCCTAAGATTAAACGTGAAGCCAGTCAGCTGCTTGACTAAGGGGTCTACATCATGCATATTCACATGATTAATAAAATGGAAATTTCCCACAAGATGATACTCAATTTCCTCGAAATGACATGACCTTTTTATTCCCATTACAAGAATATTTTAATTTGTTGAACATGTATCACAAAGTGGAAAAACCAAACAAATATAATGGCGGATCTTGAATATATATATATATATATAGGGGCCGGACTTAATATGTAAAAAAATTCGGACGAAATATATACAAATTTACACTTTTGAGCGAAAAAACAGGGAGTCAGGGCCCTCCAGGCACCTTAAAAGCTCCGTCCTTGGACACATAGGCACCTCAATAATCCAACATGGGTATTTTGTGGGTGAAAACGTAAATCTTTAAACTCTTTTTAGATAATATGTTGTCTATATTATTAGCGTCACCATATATATGTTTTGGCATCACCTTCCGTTTTCGTAAAATGTTTCTGTTAATTTGTCAAGATACAAGAAAAATAGACGTCTTTTATCAAAAAAGTTTTAGTGTCGACGTCTCAGTCACGAAATACATATGTTAGGGTAATTGAGGTGTCCCTTGCCGATTTCACACTAATTGATTGATTTTTTTGGCAAATTTGAAATCCAACTCTAATAATAGTGTAGGGCTATCGTCATTGTTATGAATTGAAGGAATAATTGAATTTAATCTAACTTTAATTTAATAATGTACCAAGATATCAACGATTGTTACTTGTAAAGAATAACGATTCTATACTAGTAAAATTAGCGAAAAAGTTACATTTAATAATTGAAAAGAAAAATGAGAACACTAAATCAAATTCAAAAGTTGTATAATTACAATCATAAAGTACTGAGCTACAAAATTACATTTTTGTAAAATGAACGTGAAGTAAAATCAAATTGAATTTGAAGAATAAAAAACAAAAGTATGTTATATTTTATCCATTTTGGTTTAAATATATTTATATCAATATGTAGATAAAATAAGTCTTTCTCAAAAAGCATATACTAAGATCTTGAAATAATAATTATAAAGGCATATAAAAAGTTATACTTCACAATAGTGAGAAATAGCATTCGCCTCATCAACAACTAACTTTTAAGAAATTCATATCAAAACGTTAATAAAAAATAAGCACGTCACAACAACAAATTTAGATTTTATAAAACATCGTATTTTAAAAGTTGTTAGGGGAAAATAAAAAGAACTGTAAAATATTTAAAATCTTGAAGCCACTTAAACGGTTTATATGTTTGTGTTTCGATTACTCTCATATTATCACACGCAATTTCGTTCGAAATAAAATTTACATTGAAAGTTAAATAAAAATATTATAAAAAGATCTAATAATTGTGTGTCTATGAATCCACACGATGCTTTCAAATGAAAATGTGCATTTTTCTTTGATCAAATCAAATAACTTTAGCTTTTAATTTAGCATATCAAACTTATTCTCTTTTTCTAGGCAGCAAAAAAAAACAATTTGATGTAAAATTTTATATAACATAAACTAGGATACGAAAAATATTTTTAATGTAGTGTTATAATAAAAATAATATTTAATCTAAAAAGTCTAATAAGAAATGTAGTTTTAACACGTGTCTTTCTATTATTTTAAAGAGGATGGTATTATGGTAATTGTATTAAATACATCATCTCATTATGTTTTTTACGTTCATCGTATCAAATATCAGTTCATAATGTCATATATTTTACATCATTTGTTATATATATTTATCATTATTTTTTACGTATTATATCATTTTATTTTATTTTTGTCATTATTCTATAGATTATATAAACGTTATCTATCATTGAGTTTTATAATTAGAAATACATAATGATATAGTTTCACTAATATATGTTTCAAAACTCATAGTATTAAAGATAGTACAATATATTATTGTTATTATTTCTATATATTATATAATCTTGTTATCTATCATTATATTTTACAACTAAAAGTACACAATGATGTTATTTCACTAATTTATTTTTCTACATGTTAGATAACACAACAATATTATTCTATAATTCTATTTTTTTTTAAATCCATCATTTTAGAAAAACACAATAGTATTAAGAAAATCACAATAACTAACAAAAAGACATAACTAACTACACTAAAGACACAATAACGAGATATGAGCTTAAAAATATAAAAATATTTATTATCTTTTTATACAAGAATATTGTACTTATTTTTAAGATATAAAACTTATTTTTTATAAAAAAATAATATCGTACATAAAAGTTATGAACGTTTAAAAAATAACGGAACTTGCAAAAAACAACAAAAGTGGTTATTGCTAAAACACCCCTCTAATAATTTTTTTCCAACAATTTGATCTTAACCATTGATTAAGAAGATTAATGATTGAGATTCCTTCTTGCACTTATTAGTTTTAAGGGTCTTTTTATTTGAATATTTCCTATATTTTCAAAGATAGAATGTGAAAATATTGTATATTAACTCAACTACCAGTTAGATATGTTAGGGAATTCTCGAAAATTACTGAATAAATTTGAAGTCGTGTGATCACTTTCACATCAAACAATTGGAGTGTCTACCAACGTTTGATTTGATAAAATCAGATTAATTCTAGATTTTTCGTATGGATTTTTGATTGAGCAAATTTTT
>BJCN01054875.1:0-12513 GCA_018326445.1 Flaveria brownii | reverse complement strand
AGACTAAGAGTTTGCTTCTTATTATGTGTTAAGTGCATGTGAGAACTAAAGATATAAGTGAAACTTAAAGAACTGTTATTGGGCCCATAACGTGTACCTTGATAAAGTAAAGTCTTGCAAGCAATTGATAAAGGAGGGTTGCATCTGTTGTGCCCTCACAATGATAAAGTATAGGCTCGAACATGCAGGTCAGTAAGGCCTGGATTGGCATGACAATAATGGCCTGTTTGGGTACGACAGTAAGGCCTAAATCGGCGTGTCGGTAAAATCCTGTGTTTATCATAGGCACCGATAGTAATTGGGAATTGACGGATAAAGAAGAGTAATAATTAACAAGTAATGGCAAAGCAGTGATAAAGCGATAACCCGTGTGTATTAATGTTCTGATAGATGATGATTATTTTCAAATGTTAAAGCTAATACCTCTTACAAAAGTTATTTAACAAAGTAAACCTAGAATTCACTTAGCGAAGCTGACTTTTTATGCATATTAGTTGACAGGTGAGCGTTAGGGCTTATGGGATGGGAGCATGGATCTAAAGCTTCTTGGCATCTAAAGACTGGCATCCCTGATAAAGAAGAATTTAAGAAGATTTTTTAAAGACTATTTGATGTTTAAAGACAATGTTTATATTTTAATTTAACTATGTTGTAATGAATTGCAATTACTATATCTTTCCGCTGCAATATATATACATATATACGTAAACGAATGTTTTAAATCTATGTTTTTACTATAAATAACCAACTGCGAGGTTTCCTGCGATTAGAGGCCTTACAAGTTTGTATTTCCCCTTTGTCTTTTTAAACTCTTTTACACCTTAGACTTGTAAATTTGGATATGTGCACACAATATAGTAAATAAAACTGCTACTTGCTTTCAAACATGAAAAATGTATCGATGTTTTCTTTTGGCTTGTGCATTGTGCACTATTACTTTCGTTTAATTAATTTGTAGTTTTGTATAGTTGCTTTTAAGTAATTTATAGTTTTAATTTTGTTTTATATTTTATATTTTTGTTAATTAGTATATCATCATAGTTTAGAATGCCATTCTTTTTGCTGTTTGTTACTTTCGTTTAATTTGATTTCTGTTTTTTGTTTTATATTTTTATGGTTTTATTTTTAAATTGATTTTTTTATAGTGTCATATGGTTATCAAACAAAATTGACTGATATAACGAATAATTAATTGGACTTCGAAATATTAGGTGAAACCATTAATTACAAGCACACTTTTTATGGGTTTTAAGTTGAACCGTAAACTACATCGTTAGTAACAGTCTTTGATCATTGTGAAAACATTCAAACCTTCGTAAACTACAATTGAAGCAAACCAAACTTTTACTAACGATTTGGATTTAGTTTGGTATTATGATTGATCCTATTGTTTCTTTATAACAAAAATAATAATATATAATCAAACTAAATAAAGTAATAATGTTTCAACTGATAAACTTGAAAATAACTCTTATATTATATTATTATTAGCAAAACTTAGTTATGATTTATATACATTACGTAATTTAAATAATCAAAGCACCAAGTTAAATATAAAAGTGTACATAGTTTAGAATTCTAAGGTATGTTTCATATTTTTCGAGTGGTTCGAGTACAAAACGTAAATCATACTGTTCGGTATGATATGAAAATTCTTAAACCGACTTGCCGAAAAGTTGTTAAAACAGCATGTGTGAAGCTAAATGGATGACCACTAGATCGGGAATTAAGCCCAATTTCTATAAAGGTTTGCATTTCACCAATGCTTTAACTCTATAGATCATATCGTTGGTGTTGTTTGATAAGGTTAAGCCGCATATCTTGGTGGCATACTGGTGTTTAAAACCATCATGGGGAACCAACACAAGATATCTTTCATTCATTTCTATTGTGTTAACCGTCAACATAATATATATAGAGGTTAATGTCAGTACATACACATAATAGAAACTTTTCATAAACTCGCATCCTACGTTTTAAAGTTGTTATAATCTAACATCCAAACTTTACTTTAGTTCATTTTAGCCTTATTCATGGACCAAGCATTGAGTCTCTCAATAGTGACGGTTTCAGTACCATTGTTAAATACATGCAAATGTGTTTTATCGCCAATTGCTAATATTGGATAAACCCTTGATGTTATTACTGTTTTTCCTCCTGCTGCAAAACTTTCCATAACCGAATGATCAATCAAACTCCTAAGTGAAATCTTGTTGTTAGCTAAATTAACATCCACAAAATCTCCAAATGACAGCCTATACTCACGATGGTTAAGTGTTGACCTTCAATAAAATAAATAAAAAAACAAAATAAAACAAAACAAAAGAATCATAAGTGAGTTATGGTTCTATGACTCAGTGATATCCATTGTTGGTTACGAATTGAGTTCTTACCGCATGGCATCGGAGCACAAAAGAACTTTGTGCTTAGTGTCAAGAGTTTTGAAGACTCTAATGAAGACGGGAGTTGTGCTGTGTGCTGTATGCTATGATGTCTTACTATTGTTATTGCTTTTGTTTAACGAGTCGGGGGTCTCTTTGGAAGCGGTCTCTCTACCTACCAAGATAGAGGAAAGATTCGCCACCACCTACCCCTCCCAGACCCTGCTCTTGAGTGGGATATACTAGGTTTGTTTGTTTGTTTGTTTGTAAAGAAGACGGGAGTTATTCTTTAAACTCCTTGGACGTCAATGCTAGAATACCAAATGGCCCTAACCCACCTTGCTTGGTTGCATCCATTACTTTACATATGTCTCTTGCAAGAGTTTCTGGTGTCTCTGCTATATGCAAACCCGAGAACCTAAAAACCACATCCACGTCCGCCTGTATTTAGATCATATTATGGTTATAATCAAATACATTCATACATGAGCCTATAAACGAATCAAATGATTAGTAACCCCTTTATAAACTGTTACTTAGAAAGTTCATTTATATCCGTCTATGTTAACAATCCTTTGTGTTCTTTTAATAAGGTTAGTTTATATTTGTTTATATATTCATTCAAGATGTTAAGTCAAGCCCATTATGTTTAATAAACCATACTGTTATTATATTTGTTTTTTAAATGGTTAATTTAAATGTTATAGATACTAGAGTGTATTTAGATACCATTATTTATTTTTAGTTGTTGTCTATTTGAAATTTTAATTTAATCTTGATATTAACGAACATGTATATGTTTGTTTTTCAACAAACAAAAAAATATGTTCGTTTACATGTGGGTGTTCATTCGTATGTTCATTTAAAGTTTAAGAGCGAACGCGATAAAGCCGCATTTCTGATTGTTCGGTTTGTTTACATCATTAATATGATGTTATATTGAAAAAAAAAGCTACCATAATTTCAAACCTGGGAAGCAGTAATTCCTACAACTTCAACTTTGTCTCCCTTCTTTAACTCCTTGTTTGTTAGTTCTACTTTTTTTATCTCTTAAGGTTTCCAATTCATCGACGGGCCATTGTAGCAATTGCATTCCAGATGTATCTAACCAAACCTTTCGCGGAATCAGCTGAGTATAAGCTTGGAAATATTAAACAAATATAATTAGATGAAGATTCGTGAAATGTAAAAAGCTATGAACCTGAATTCCAGCCCATCCTTTCCTGACATTTTCATCTTCAGTACTCGACTCATTAGCCCTACCCCAGATGATCCTTCGGTTCTTCGTAGGGTCAAAGAACGACTTAGAAGCATAAAAGTTTCCCCAATCGTATCGTAAACCAACCCAACCGTCAACCATTCCTTCATTAGGGATATATATATCTTGTGATACATCGTATTTTCCAATTGTGTAGTAATCATATCTAGTAACATCAAGACTTACTTTAAAAACATGTTTGATATCGCCATTTATTACGGTGGTGTCCAACCCCTTATCTCCCTTAGCGGATACAGGATAAAAGTCAGGGCATTCCCACATCCCATCATTCTTCATTTGGTGCAATGGGTGGTCAACTAACATCCACTTAATGAAATCTTTGCTTTGGTATAAGTAGGATATGCCCATCATATCTAACTTACTACCAATGGTTATTTCCCAGTGACCATTGATCTTCCAAGCCTTTGTGGGGTCACGAAATGCAGACTCATTCTCTTTAGTTGGTTCTATGATAGGATTATCATCAGGCTTGATCCACTTTGTTAAGTACGGGTCTGAGCAGTTTTCAGGTATTGAATAGTTTTGCATTTGATAACCTGGTTTCGGTTTCTCTTTGGTTATCCCAGTGTATAATATAATAGGTTTGTCACCTGGAAGGATTGTGGCGGACCCAGACCAGCAACCAAACTTATCAAATGGTTTTGTTGGTTCGATTGCTGGATCTAGTGAGTTCCAGTTAATTAGGTCTTTTGATACCGAGTGAGCCCACACAATGTTGCCCCACACAGAACCTTTTGGGTTGTATTGATAGAATAAATGGTAGAATCCCTTGTAATACATTGGTGCTGTAAATAAAACAAAATTGCAAACAATTGCTAAAAACCTCCATTCTTTTGTAAATTATTAAATAGATCTTCTAAAGGATATAAACTTACTATTGGGATCTGTTTTTCTTGATCAATTTCAACACCAAATCATGCACATAATTTGTAAGAGAATCATCAGCTTGTAATATTAGAAAAAAAAAGAAAATATATCAAGAAACATGAAATATAGATGTATACGGTATGTATGCATGCATATGGATGCTAATGTCTAAAAAATTAAATGTAGAGTATGTATACGATATGCATATGGATGCTAATGTCTGAAAAATTAAATGTAGAGTATGTATACGACATGGATAACAAATTAAAACAAGGATGAGCAAATGGTATGTGTATACACATTTATATCTTGTACTTTTTATTTCAAACAATAGATACTCACAATATATTATGATATGTAGATAATTAAAAACCATACACATATTTGTTTGTTGTTAAAATGTCATGTATATATAGAAAAACGTAAAGATATATGCACGAGTCATGATTTATTAATAACATTGGATGTATATCACATATAACAAAAGAAGGGAAAGTAGTGTGATCATTGTTGTTGCGTGTGTTCTTCAACCAACAACAAATGTTGCACATGTATATTAAAGAAAAAGAATTACGCACACATTTGTGTAGTGATCGCAATCAATCTTGAATATATAACATGCATTTGTTAATAAGAAGACCACAATGACATACCATTGATCCAATGCTGCTTGGGTTGAAAATGATAGGCATGCAGTTTTGTGATCTTCTAATATTTTAATAGCTTTAATGTGTTGTAAATGCTTAGAAACCTTGTGGAAGGCCATGACTCCTCCTTTGAAGTCATTCAACATTGAGAAAAAACACATCAACCCTACCAAACTGCAAACAATCATATTGAAAGACCCCTTTTTTTAATCAAAAGTAAAAGATTTTAAAATTTGTTAAATAAGACTCTAATTGATAAAAGGAATTTTATAGAGTGAAGGAGAAAGGAGTTATGAGGTGATGGTAGTGAATATATTTAGGGAGTATGAGAGAGTTATGAGGCGATGGTAATGAGTGTTTTATGGAAACATCCATACATAAAATTATAAATGGATAAAGTTATTAATAATAATTCCATCAATACATATTACATTTTTATGTTAATAAACATATAGTACATAAGTCATTAGAACTAACACCTTCAAAAACTTATTGCTATCTATTTAATGTTATAAATTTTGGCTTAGTTCTTAATAGGTGTATTGATAGACCAAGCATTTAGTTTCTCAACCTTTATGATTTCACTGCCGTTGTTAAATACATACAAGTGTGCATCACCAAACACTGCGAGTTTAGGATAAACCCTGGATGTGATGACCGTTTTCCCTCCCTCTCCAAAGCTTTCCACAACTGAATGATCGATCAAGCTCCTAAGCGAAAGCTTCTTGTTAGCTAAATCGACATCCACAAACCCTCCAAATGATGGCTTGTACTCATTTTTATTAGTCGAGGAACTGTATTGATTACAAAAACAAATGTTATAAGTTATGGTTATTTTCTTGTATATGAACAAGATGTGAAATGGATTGTGCATCTGTGTTCACGGGTTAGCGGGTCGAATCCAACACGAACCCAAAGATTTAGCACGAACCAAAAAATCATATTGAACATATAAACTTGAACACAACACAAGTCATTATGGTTGACATGAACATAACCAGTTGCTAAAAAATTATTTTAGTTGAGTATCTACATATTGATACCCTAAAAATTAAAACTATAACAAAAGATTAATGTATGTAAAATAATTATGTTTAAACTATATGTCTGTTAGTTTATAACACAAACTACTCAATCAATTTAGCGTATGCCATAAAACAATAATTATAGAAAATTAAGAAAACTGAAAAAGTTATGGGTCAACGGGTTTAGCTAAACATGTTCACAATTTCAACCGGAAACTGACGCGCACCCATTATTTAAACATAAACCCATAGATTATGTGTTAGGTTTATGTCATGCGAGAGATTAATACCCCAATATGAACTCCCGTTATCTTTGAATTTTTATTCAACCCATCTTACACTCAATCGTTGGTTTATGATAACACGAGTTCAATGAAAAATGTTTTTAACCATATGCTGACTATGAATGAGCTTACAGTGTGGCATCAGAGCACATGAGAACTTTATAAATTTTGTCACGAGTCTTGAAAATCCGAAAGAAAACTGGAGTGTATTCTTCAAGATTCTTGGAGGCAAGTGCTAGAATTCCAAATGGTCCGAGTCCACCTTGAACAGTTGCACCACTAATTGCACATAGATGTTTTGCAAGATCTTGTGGTGGAAATTTGTCCCACTTTCTATTGTATGCCTCAGCTTTACTCAAAGTCACAAAAGAAAATCGAATATCAACATCAGCCTGTGTTTAAGCAGTAACAAACTTGAAAATATTAAAATTATAGAATTGTTGGATTTATAATAAAAGATTGTTGGTTTTTATGCAACTTAAAGATCATATTTGGGTAACGAGTATCTCGTGAGGTAAATTTTTACCACATAAAACCATAAATGAGTATACTAGAAGCCTACAAACATAAGCGAACCTAATGGATATTGAGTAAAGGATACCTAACAAGTATGGAACAGAATTTATGATAAGATATAAGATTGAATGCTACAACTAGCTACTGTTAAAGACAAACCTGAGCGGCAGTAATTCCTTTAATTTCCATGATATCACCTTTGTTTAGTTTCACGTTCTTTAGATTCCTCTTCCGACCCCTTAGGGTTTCTAGTTCTTGAATTGGCCATTGTAACAATTGTTTTCCACTAGGGTCCAGCCAAACCATTCGTGGAATCAACTACGGGTTAAGTTTATAAAGTTATATAATTAGTTAAAACATGCTAGATTTGTTACAGGTTCACATTGATCAAATATAAAAAGATTGTGAGTTGATATATACCTGAATTCCAGCCCATCCTTTAGCAACATCTTCTTCTGTTGTGCTTGATTCGTTAGCCCAACCCCATAAAATCCTTCGTTTCCTCATAGGATCAAAGAATGATTTGGATGCATAGAAGTTTCCATAATCATATCTTAACCCTACCTCCCACCCGGATGTGTTATCTGGGTGGTATCGGTCTTTCTCCACATCATATTCTCCAATCGTGTAGCATTCATCTCTAGTTTCATCGAGGCTCACCTTAAAAACATATTTAGTGCCACTAACTAGTGTTGAAGTGTCCAAACCATTTCTCTGACCCTGAGATGATAATGGGTAAAAGTCTGGGCATTCCCACATGCCTGTACCTAATTTTTCATGAAATGGGTGCTTAGCACGTATCCACTTAACAAAATCTTTGCTTCGATACAAGTAAGCAATCCCTTGATTATAGTGTCGACTACCGATCAACATTTTCCAATGCCCATTGTTATACCAAGCCGTTGAAGGGTCACGAAAAGACGAAATGTTCTCTAGATTGGGCTTTAGGATTGGATTGTTGTCGGGCTTAACCCAGTCTTGGAGGTATGGATCTGAATAATTAGCAGGTATCGCATAGTTTTGAACTTGATAACCTGGTTCTGGCTTCTCTTTTATCACTCCGGTGTACAAAATGACCGGTTTATCACCTGGAAGGATTGTGGCTGAACCTGACCAACACCCGTACTTATCAAACCATTTTGATGGTTCCAATGCAGGTTTTAACGATATCCAGTTAATCATGTCTGTTGATACGGAGTGGGCCCACACAATGTTGCCCCACACTGCACCTTTGGGATTGTATTGACAGAAGAAATGGTACAGACCCTTATAATACATTGGTGCTGTTAGATAACATTAAAACCAATGTAAATGGTTAGAATAGCTTGTATATATAATCAAATATTTTGTTTATTACATCTTATTTATATTTTTGAAAACTTACCATTTGGATCTACGAGCATTCATTGTATTTGAGCAGCACATCATGCAAAGAAGTTCAAGGAGAAAACATATATTAGCTCAATTATGAAAAGAACAAATTTTTTTTTTTTGAAGCAAAAACATTCATAGGAGAAAGCATAAATGCAAAGAACATGTAATCAATACTAATTAATGACTACTAAAATATAAAGATATAACTTTATCTATTCTAATTGATTTTTTTTTATTTTCTATCTTCATGTCATATGTGTTGAAATTTGAATACTGAGCTACCCTTTAATTAGTGACCAATTATATGACACCAGTAATTATTTATGTGTATTATATACATCTTTGATGTTCGATCAAGTGGCAAATTTTCCATCGCATATGTTCGTCAATTATCTCCAAAAATACTTGAGAACAAGTTTGTTTTGGCCAATCATTTAATTTTTCCAAGAAAATAACATTAATCTATA
This sequence comes from Flaveria brownii, assembly GCA_018326445.1. Taxonomy (NCBI): domain Eukaryota; kingdom Viridiplantae; phylum Streptophyta; class Magnoliopsida; order Asterales; family Asteraceae; genus Flaveria; species Flaveria brownii. The sequence goes on along the minus strand of BJCN01054875.1, from coordinate 3,673 downwards.
TATTTAGATGTAATTTAAAATTATGACTTTATTGGCAGTACGTATTATATTTGTGGACCCAAACAAACTGCAGTCTGCATGAAAATTGACTGGTCACGACCGGAAGTAGCATGCAACAGAGATATTCAATGATATATATGTGTGTTTTTTGAAAAATAGTAATAAAAATTTCAATTTCAAGAAATATATAAACAAACAGATAATTATTAAATTAACAGCTAGCATCCGAGGTAACGGTATATGCTATACATAACCAAATATTAACAATTAATTTACTTAGCTAAATCAAAATAGAAAAATAAAACACATGATATCATAAGATTATGCAATTACATACAGTATTAGTTTAAAATTATAAAAATCATGTCAACACATTATAAATATAGTGTGAGAGAAAATTCGATAGTTATAATTTCACATCATGATTGTCTTATGATTCACATTAACGATATGCACGTATATTCGTAAAATTTTCACAATGTTGTATGTAAAGCAATGTATTAAACAATCAAACAAATGAATTTAAATTAGCTATACATGAATTAGCACATAATTTAAAAGGTCTTAATTATTCATACTTTTTTAATTATATATATTACTAATTACTAACCTTTTTATGCATCAAATGTTGTATTTTATGTTTAATGGGTTGTGCCCTTGGTTTTTTCTTATTTTTAAATTTTTACTTTTTACTCTAATACTTTTACAATTTAACCTGTACAATTTTTCACTTTTAACTTTGTCCCTTATACTTTTCATATTTTATTATTTTCGTTCTACGGATTTTATGAGTTAATACATTGCAACGTGCGTGTGTGGTTCACGTTTACGCTTATTTTTTTCCCTTTAACGGTTCAGTCACAACACGCGAGTTTTAGATCAACTTAATTTTTAATGTTTTACGTTTCACGTGCGTGATTCAACGTTTTTACGACTACGTTCTCGGTTTTATATTTTTCATTTTTATTTCTTTATTTAATACGAGTTTACCGGTGTTTTGCGACTGCTGACGGTGATATGACAATGATGTTACTTTGCATGGTTTTACCCCCCCTCTAAACATAAATTAGGATAACAAAAATGGTTGAGAGTCGAGAGTACTAGAAGTTATGTGCACGTTAATTCACATATAGTTAAGTTAATTCTCGTGTGTAATCCATCGACTTTCAAACGAAATTGAAAGTAAAAAATCATACATGATACACATAGTTCGATGGGTTCACATGTGACTAATCTAAACAATTACAATTTAAACAAATCTAATAACATGCAATTTAAGAGGTCTTTTTATAGATGTTGACATTTTGTAATTGAATCTCCACCAATAGTTATTAGTTAAACACATAAAAATGGACTTAATTACATAACCATTAACATGCTTGTGACATTGTTCGAGGTCCCTCTCTCTAAGATATTTAAATCATATAAGATTTTAAATATTCATAAGAACCGAAACATTTCACTAACCGATCGATCCTTAAATTATACTAGGTACCCATCGCGCGTTGCGGCGACGTTGTTCGCGACCTGATAAAGTAAATATTATAATCGACCAGTTTATTTTCCGAATTAAATTTACATTAAAATATAGAGTAATGCGAATTTTATCATCAAATAAAAATGTATTATATCTTACACGTCTTCAAACAAAACCTATGTTGAAACGTATACAAATTCAAAACATACATAAAAATAAGAACGTGCGGTGGCGCCGTTTATGGCGTGATAAAATTTGGACTACAATCCCCCAACTCGTTTTCAAACTAAATTTATGTAGAAATATAGCTTAACTCGAATTTATATCGATAAATGAAAGCGTATTATATGTTACTAGACTCGCTTTCTAACAAAACTTGCATTAAAACGTAGATCAACTAAAAAACCGAACGACTATGATTACAAAGTTCAATGATTAAACTATAAAGCTTTCCAAAATATAGGGTATTACAAAAACCTAAAATACCTAAAGTCTACTATTCATTTACCAGCTTTATTAATGATAGAGTAATTCTAAGTGCAACATGTTAGTTCTTTTATTGAATGTTAACTTGTATATACATACACACACTTATATATAGTGTTCATATTAACACACAACTATACTTCATCAAAATTCGATAGCTGAAATCTCAAGAAATTCTTTCATGAAGTTACTAATTTGTGTGCAATCCTTTCTACAATCACATCTTAATATTATCTCTTAACAAGAAAAACACTTGTACACACAAGGTACATACATCTTTAGTTAATCATTTCATACTAGCAAAAATAGGTATTTGCTAAGAAATCCGTAGCAAAAGATTGTCGCGCGTTCCATCTTTAATTAGTTAATCATTTCATACCTAGTCGTTTTGCTACAAAATTTTGCTATGAAAACGCATTTTCAACGTCTTTAATTTCAAAAAAGAATAAGAAAAAGAAGAGTTGGTACCATTGATCCAATTTTGTTTAGGTTGGAAATGGTAAGCAGTCTTATGAACCTGATTGACTTTAACAGCACTTGCAGACTGGTAGTTTGGATAAACCTTGTGGAAAGCCATCACTACACCATCACCATTGAAAGTATTCAAGATTATTAGGATGCAACATAACAAAACCCTAATAAGTTTAGTGCAAATATCCATCATTTTAATGAAGTCACTGTTCTTAATTATATGTAGTTTGGTGTTAGAATGTGTTGTGGAAGAAAGATGAAGGTGATGAAGAAGGAGTGATAGGTTATAAGTGGGAGTTACAAGGTGAAGGGTTGTTTATACTTGAAAGGGGTATTTATAGAAAGAAGGTTGGGAAAAAAGTTTTAATTTAATTAAAATATAAAATTTAAGCTTTTTGATAGGGTTGTTTAACGAGCGACCGAGTCGGCTCTTATATTTAAGTTTTGATGATTTTTATATAGGGAGAGGATATGCTACAAAGGCTATATATTCTAAAAAGGGTGAGAAGTAATTCTGGTCATTGGATCAACTCATTAAAATAGATCAATGGTTCAAAAAAACGCGGTGGCAAAAATGTAAATAATTGGAAAACTGCTAACAGGTGGAGGGGTAAAAAAGTAATTTGACACAATAGTTGTTTAACACAATGGTTGTTTGACACAATGGTTGTTTGACACAATGTTTGTTTGACACAATGGTTGTTTGAAAAAATGGTAGTTTGACACAATGGTAGTTTAACACAATGCTAGTTTGACACAATGGTAGTTTAACACAATGTTAATTTGAAACAATAGTAATTTGGTATGTTGGCATGTTGTTATATTTTACTACATGTTAATATTTGTTGCTATATGCTGCTTTACATTACACAATATTATTTTGGTAACTTGTTTTTATCGTCAAAATCAAACGTAAACAAAACTCTTTAAATATGACACAATGACTCTTCAAATATGACACAATGAGTCTTATGACACAATGAATATAATGACACAATTAATCTTATGACATAATGAATCCTATTCTTGAATAGGCATAGAATCAACTGTTGAGGTGCTTGAAGCTTGTTTATTCTTAATGCTTTGAAGATATAAGCTGTAATTGCGTATAATATGACCAGGTTGTTTGCAAAACCCACAATTTCTCAACTTGTTTCCTGCTTGTTCGATAGCTAACTCATGAGCTGACTTCATTCTTTTCGGCATACCTTTTGTCTTTTGCTTAACAGGTACACGGAA
>BJCN01054874.1:0-12468 GCA_018326445.1 Flaveria brownii | reverse complement strand
ATTCACACACACCCAAATATACTTAAGTTTTATATATAACTATAAAATACATATATAAATCATATATAAATTACTTATATTTAATTACATATATAAATATAATTAAAATATAGTTAAATCCGGTCCAACCGGTCCGACCACCAAACCAGTAAGGCGTCCGGTTCGACGTCCGATCCGGTTTTGAAAACATTGCATTTAAAATACCATATATGTGATCATTATTGTTTATTTCTTGGGAATGATCTCAATATTCGGTATTCTATATTTTCTGATCTCAAACTGCCATAAATCAATTTGTGTATTGCAGTGCACATACAGGATTAGAATAATTTCATAGAAGTTCGGGCATGCTTTATAAAGTGACTTCCTCTCAACATTAACATTAAGCAAACAACAAAAGCAAATCAACAGTGCAACCTTTTCAATCTAAGTAAACAACCTTTTTAAACTGGATACTTAGGTGCTTAAAATTACAATATTGTGGCTACTTATTACACCGAAATAGTGCCAATAAGACTTCATTGTTTTATAATAAGTATAATTTAACTACAATTGTCTCAACTATTAGCTTGATTTGCAAGGATTTCACAGAAAAAGAGAGTTGTACACTAAACACTCGTTAAAATGACAACAATTTACACACACACTTCAGAAAACTTTTACGTTAACCAACTTTAAACTGCTAACTATCCAGCTCAGAAAATCATTTAATATTGAAGACAAAAGATTCAAGCTGGCTACTGGTTACTAAAGAATGTATTTAGAGTTTTAATATGCTAGCGGTTTAAGAAAATTAAACTGGTAAAATTCTTGTACGATTTTTACCGTCATCATAGCACTAAGCATTGTTCTTAATCTGAAACCATCTTTTGATGCTAAATATAAATGAACATGCTGAAAATGGAACATTTATCCATACCCGGTTATAAAAAACATCCTCGTAAATGGAGTCAACATTCTACTTTGTCACATCAAGATTATTGTTATGAACATGAAACTCTTGCGAAGATCAACATAAAATAAGTTAATATACAACTAGAATCAGTATCATTACCTTGCGTTTCGAAAAAGACGATGTGCCAAAAGTTTTGGTATTTTTCCTACTCTACGCATGTCAGTGTATGGAAGATTCTTTACGACCACGATCCTCCATATACCAATATAACCCATTCTGTCTGGCACATATCCTTCAGAAGAAAGAATTTGTAAAGTAATATCATCTACAAACATGACGAAACACACGTTTCTCCTTGAAATACGAGAAACCTGGAATGAGGAAATAACAGAAGTGAATCAATGGAGTATATAAACTAATGTTAACATAAATCCAAGCCTTTTGGAACAATATGTTCAGAGAGGTATGTTTATTATCATTAGATGGATAATTAATAAACCAAAGAAGAAACACAACAAAATTGTATGTGAATCTCTATTGCTTTTCTCTTATTTGTTTGACTGACAACACAAGTAAACACAAAAACGAAAAAGAATTTTAGACTTTCATCAATTCTCTTTTAAACATCCTCTTGGACTACAAAGCCCAAGTAGTTAACATCTTGAGCAAAGAGAAAGCATTGTATAATGCTAATAAAAAAGAGATGACATTAGCCAGCTTATTTCTCAAAAGAAGTTCTAAACTTCGAATACACAAAAATGACATATTAATGATATACACAAAAATAAAATGTTTTATAATGGGAATGTTGGAATTGATCTGTTACACGCAATCCACTTAAGGTTTAACTACAAGCTCTTCCAAATCTATTTACAGCAACATTTCACCTTGGTTAGTGAGTTCTCCTCATTTCAACTAAACAAACAAACAAACAAACAAACCCAGTATATCCCACTCAAGAGCAGGGTCTGGGAGGGGTAGGTGGTGGCAAGTCTTTCCTCTATCTAGATAGGTAGAGAGACCGCTTCCAAAGAGACCCCTGGCTCGATAGCGAGACCGTTTCCTCATTTCGACTAACTTGCTAATAATCATAAAGATAATAGACATGTCTGCTGCCAATGGTCTCTTGGCCTAGTAGCATCTTATGTTTATCCTAACCAACTTGGTGTAGGTTCAAGTCCCACAAAGTGGGCAAGAGGTGGATTTAGGAGTAGATTTAGGGGAAGGGTGTAAGTTCATCATTCAAAAAAATAGATATGTCTTCTCTATCCTTCCAAGAGTATCCATCTTTGATTTAGTAAAGCAAAATAATAAGTAGATGAATTAGAAAATTTAGAATTTGTTAATATTCTAGAAATCAACCAATAGTATATGATTAAAAGGAGAATGAGAATCAAGAATGTATTAAAGCATGTCCAACTTTCTTATCTTCCATATGCATTTCTAGTATTCTAGCATTGTATCAAGATGAAGAACGTGATATCAGCGACTAGAATTGCCGTATTGGTCCACTTGAGACAAGGTGATCTGAGGTGAGTATAATCACCCAGTATGGACTGATTTCTATTGAAAAGAAAAAAAAACTAGTGATTCAATGTGGAAAGCAAAGCAGTGTGAGAAGCACTAGAGACAAAGTTTGTGTGATTCAGATCAGTAAAGAAAAAGAAGAGGTTTGCTGTGTGATGTGGCAAAGATTACGATTTGTGTGATGCAAACAAAGTCAGGAAGAATCTGATCTACCATGAAGCAAAAGTTGTGATACTTTGAGGAACTAGAAGAGAAGACACATACAGCAAGTAGCTTGCACCGTCTACTGGCAGCCTAATATCAATCAGCAGGCCTACAGCTGGATGCCTACAGCCCATACATGAATGAAAGAAACTTTTATCGCTAAAACATTATCACCATTTTAGCTATGTGCCAAGTACAAGTACTAGCAAAGAATACACTAACCATATAGATAAGTTTAATTGTGTCTTTACTGACACTTAATAGGCCGAAGGGACTTCACTTACCGGAGTAACTTGCCATTTCTCACATAAGGTTCCTATCAAAGGGTTTAATGTAAAGTTTATATCTCACCGCTATATGTGTCTATGTCACATGACTAACTACTATTGTTTAAAAACTAGCTACTTGAAAATTAAGGGAAAATATTGTGTAAAGATAAGGGGCGTATGTGTGGTACCGTTTTCCCCATGGGTGATCTAAGACGATCAGAGTTTCCAAATATGCATGAAATGACAGCAATATGGCAACTACTAATATATGTTTCATCCTCATCATCCAAGTCAAATCCTGTACTGGGATATTCTTTAGGACTCTTTACAAACCCACAATTAAGTGTCTGATCATGTGCGATAAATGATCGTTCCCTTTGTTCAAGATTCTGATGCCCAGCAAACCGAGGATCCCATGGTTCCAACTTGTTTGTATTCTCTTCCAGTTCTGTGTACTTCAATGAAAATCTTACAAATTTCTGGTTTTCAGGAGGCTCCACAAGCTTCATGGTAGAATTTAGTACTTTCATCTCACAGGCACCTGATATAAAGACCCAAATAAGTGTAATGCACAACTGAAGAAGAGTAAAATGAATTCAACTCAGAATAAGCCAAAAAGATAACAACTAATGCTACATTATAAAGGTTCATATTGGTCAATCCTTGAACATTTTGAAACATTAATTTGTTTGTACTTTCAAATACACCTCTATACATAACAAAGACCAACTAAGAAGCAAGAGATTCTCATAGAGTCATAGTTGTATGCAGAGCAAGTGAAAAGAGCATTATCATCTTTTAGTATTTGGAAGAAGAAAAAACTGGAGTTGTGTAATATTTATATAATTTGGATAAGCAGTCACCTATCGGCATTAGAAAAATTGATGACCAACATAAACATAAAACAAACAGTTTATTAGCTAAATGTTAATGTGGTTATACATAACATCTAACACAAAATATTACCATTCCTCAAATTTTGTATTCCAAAAACATTTAATATACTGTATAAAAGTGAAATTTGATTTACAGCCCTGATACCATGAGTATGATGTCAATTTAAAGTGTATTTCTGTTGCAACTAGGGAATCCAATATATAGGTTCAAGAAGACTTCATTCCAAACAATATCCACACAAAACAAAAAATAAAGCAATTCCCCCACTAGTAATGCAAAAAACATCAAAAAGCAAAAAGAGAACAGTCACAAAAAAAATATAAAATATAGAAGCGCTAAAATTGTTCTATGCCCCCCCCCCCAAAAAAACCCTCCTCCTATCCTACAAAAAGAAGATGAAAAGCATTGATTTTTTTTTTCTAAACTATGTGGAGGTGCTGCCATCACTTAGCTTCAACAGGATAAGATAACATATTTGCACCATCATTACAACTCCCTAATATTGTCTAGGCAAGGTCAGATGCTACACCTGAATATTTCCGTCGCTTTGTCCTCTTTTTGGAAGCAATTTTCCTCTCAGAAATGACCCTTCTTGAGGAATCAACCACACTGGCATTAGTCTTGAGTTTGTCCGAATCCAAATCATCCACAGATAAACTATGGTCAGTTTCGTCAATTGGCACCTCAGAATCATCCTTGCCTGAATTCCCTCCACTATCTACACTTTGAGATACTTTCACAACAGAATGTTGGTCGTTTCCTAGACCAGCATTATAGTCTTCAAGTTGAATGTCATGCATATCAATTTCATCATTATACTCATCATCCAAATCATCTTCATCTTGTTTTTGTTTATTTGTATCATCTGGCAGATGATTTGTGCTTTTACCTTCCTTTTTAGATACTGAGACACCCTTTAAAGAGGCCTCGTACTCTGCTTCATACATCTTCAGCTCATTACGCCCTGCTTCGTTATACAAACCTGTTACCCTGTGATTAGACCTCCTCCTGTTTTCTTCAGATAGCTTCTTCCTTCTATCATCTATTTTTGAACTGTCATTAACAAGAGTTTCATCAGGCACACCACTTTCAGAATCACCCGCTAAATCCTCACCATAATCTTCATCTCTTCTCCTATCATCCCTATCCCAATACCTAGAGTCACGGCCATGCCCAACAAAACCATGACCAAACTTGAGGATCTTTGATCTTCGTGTACGTGTAACATTTGCAAGGAAGTCCAAATCACTCCCATATTCATCAGTTTCAGCAGTAATATCATCCTTATCTGCACAGAAATATAAATGTTAAGCAAAGTTGTCATTTTTCTTAACAAAATGCATTACCGTCAACTGTCAAATGAGCATGCCCCTATGAGTAACATCTTAGATCTACCATCAAGCATCTAGATTGGTCGTACCTCAAAGATAAAAGATTTAATCCCCCCACCCCCCTTTCCCCCATGTCTCCAAAATAAGAAATAAACACCTTCTTCAATCTGTTTTAAGCACCAAAAACTTGAAATAAATTCAATATTTCCTTCAGCATTTTGCCACCAATAGCACAAATCTAAGCTAAATTTGGTGGAAACAAATCAAATTCTCAAACTGAGAAATAACCTCACTAAACCCAAATCAAATCACCATCATCTTCATATACAGAGCATAACCTAGATACAATACATTAACTTTCCACAGTCTCAATCCCCCTTCAACATCCCCAACTAATACCACAAATCAAACTAACCCCAGATTCAAAATCCACACAAACCCTAGAACCAAACCACAGAGACGAAAACAACACACCTTTATCATCTCTAGAAAGAAAGAACAAGACAGAAGCAGATACGACGAATATGAGCGTTAGAACAACGAGCACAAACGCACGAACAGAAACCCTCCGGTGTCGGAATCGGCGGTGATGACCGATGCGCGACTGCTTGTAGTGGTGGCCGCCGGCGCCGGCGCCGGCGCCGGCGGTACGAACTCCGACGGAAACTTGATCGGTACGAAGCTTGTCGAAGAAGCTACCTCCTGATTGCCTCTGCTGAGCCATTTTTGCATTGTTTGGTGCCCCACACACACGAGAGAGATCGTAGATCAAGGGTTATTTGGGGTAGATAGTGATGTTTGAATCTGTTTGAACGTGATTTGATTAATGGTTTCGAAGAAAGGCATGATAAGAGTTGTTGAAATTGATAATGTTTATGATTTTGACTATAGCTATAAAGCCTATGAGTAAAAGGGAGTTGATTTGTTCAAAAATATATGGAAAATCAACACCGGTTTATGAGTTTAGAAGTTAAAAGGTAAACGCTTGTTAAAAATGATTTACTTAAAAGTTTATTAATGAAATTAATAAACTGGGTTTGTTTACCGTTTGTTTGTTTGTTTGTTTGTTTGTTTGTTTTATTAATGAAATTAGATATGCCTTCATTTGAGTATGCGAGTTCATTTGAGTATGTGATGACGGGAAAGGATAAACTCAAAAGTCATACGCCCATTGAAAAGGTGTTCACTAGAGAAAAATAATTGTTTGAAAGCCGACCAAGAAAGCAAGACTAGGGAATGAATGTAAGGTATGTTATACTAACCGAGAAGCTAAGATAAAAACGAGAATAGCAAACCAGGTAGGTTAAACTATATGAAATAAGACTAGAATAGTGTTATGCAAATATATGCTAAAAAAATGGGACGCATATGAATAGTGTCAAAATTCCCTCTTTAGAATGGAAAGTCAGATACTTAAACCACAAAGAAGTTTTGGTAAGACCAAGGATGTCCATACAGGAAAGCATGTACTTGAAGTGCTTAAGAAGTAGAGGAGAATATCTCTTCACATCTCCATCTCGTATGACAATGTAACACCATCCTATCAAAAATCCTATAAATTCCATCGGTACTCGGGTTTTAGCACACTCATATTTTCTCTCTTCCTTGTTGTTTTCCTCCTATCCTGCCTTTTTTATATGTGTAAGTTTTTTGTTTTTGGTTTATACTCTTTAACACAAATGCAAATTTTGAGCCTAACACAAATGCAAATTTTGAGCCTGTTTTATGTTCTTTTTGTCCATGTCAAGACCTAGGTCTTTGTAAAAAGGACACTATGTACCATTGTATTTTTATCTTTCATGAGTTTCTTTTCGATAAGGATCTTTCCAATAAGTCATGTGTCACTCACATCGGTGAAAGAAGCGTAAATACCAAAATAATAAAGATAGTTTCTTCTTACTGTTTTGTAACCTGCATACCATTTGGTTTTGTTTGTTGAATTCTAAACCATCCGGTTGAATCAATTGTGTATGAGGTAGCATTCTTTCATATTTGTTTCATATCTCTTTGTTTAAAAAGAATAATGGATTCATAAATGCAAGTTTTGATTACCAATTTACCATAAAGAAGAGGGATTTGAGGTTTATTGTTATTCTCATTAACAATTGCAGTTAAGTTTTTAGAACTAGATAGACTATCTAATTTCTATACATGTACTAGTCACCAGAAAAATCATGAAATGCATCATCTATTTCATGTATAAGCTATATATGTGTATATGTTTCCCTTGTATGTATACAATTATAGATGAATACGCTCTTGCATATTCTACTAAATTTTGTTTTCATCCAAAAGGTATCATAAGTCATTGTTTTCGCGTAATGTTTGAAATGTCTTTATATTAACCATGCCCCTTTTATTATACCTATTTGTTCATATTTATAAGTCTTCATCTACAAAATTTCATACATATTGTTCAAGCAAAAAGAGATAACTAAAAATAATGTAAGATATCTTTTTATCTCCACAACCCAAATGGTTATTTAATTATTTTAACATATAATTTGGGTCATCACGCAGATCCAATATCAACAACTATCAAGATGACACATGCGAGAATGTGACATAAGAAACATATGCCCTCAATACGCTCATCAACCCGTGATTCATCTTCCACCATTTATATCAACTGACTAGAATTTATGGAATACAACACTATGTTTTATGTTTCAAAACTATATTTATCATTCAAAACCATTGTTAACCAATTTGGTTAATCAATTCATCGAATTTCTATTTTAAATTAGTTTTACTAACACAATTTCTATTAAACTTTACAACAATTGTAACTAAACCTTGCATTTTCATCATAAAAGCATTTCTACATGTGATTATGTCAACAATTAATGTTTATAACAACTTGTAAAATCCAACTCTATGTTAAAGTTGGTCAAACAAACTTAACGAACTCACATACACATAATCTTAATACGGCTAGATAGACTATCTACTTTATATACTTGTACCTACTCACCCAAAAAATCATGAAATACATGATCTATTTCATATGTCAGCTATATATATGTGTATATATTTCCCCTTATATGTATACAATTATAAATGATTACATGCATATCCTATTAAATTTTGTATATCATCTGAAAGATACCATAAGTCATTTATTTTCTTGTAATATTTGGAATGTCTTTATATTAACCATGACCCTTTTATTCTACCTATTTGATTATATTTATAAGTTTTCATCTACAAAATTTCATACATATTGTTCAAGCAAAAAGAAATGACTAATCGACATCAAAAAGAAATGACTAATCGATATCAAAACAATGTAAGATGTCTTTTTATCTCCACAACCCAAATGATTATTTAATCATTTTAACACATAATTTGGGTCATTGTTCAGATCCAATGATGTCAACAACTATCAAGATGACACATGCGAAAAGGTAACATAGGAAACATATGCCCACAAGACACTCATCAGGTCGTGATTCATCTTCCACCATCTGTGTTAACTGACTGGTCATTGAATTTACGGAATACAAACGCCGAGTTTTATGTTTCAGAGCTATTTTTATCATTCAAAACCATTGTTGACCAATTTGATTAATTAATACATCGAATTTATATTTTGGATTAGTTTTACCAAAATACAATCTCTGTTAAAATTTACAATACTGTAACTAAATCTTGTATTTTCATGAGAAAAGCATTTCTATTTGTGATTATGTCAACAATTAATGTTTATAACAACTTGTAAAATCCCATTCTATGTTAAAGTTGATCAAACTAACTTAAAAAACTCACATACCCATAATCTTGATACGGCTAGATAATGCTAATGAAACATAACTTTACGAGATGTCTCTAAGCTATTGTATATGTATTTTCTAATTTGCAGGAAATCATATATTTACCAAGTGATAAATTGATAAATTAGTTGAGGATGATATAAACAAGTTTAGACTGGATCATTGATTCCATGTTCAGAGATCACACTATAAGGAATCGATATTTTTAAGTCAAAGTGTTATGTCTATCTTGTTTAATAAACGATAGTATTCAGACATACATGTTTAACGAATTAGAAGTAAACATGTAGCCAACCCCTTTACGGCCCATGTAACCCGTTTATTACAACTTCGCAACTCACTTAACACATTTTGCGACCTATACCACTTAGTTTAGTTGACCTGCTATTTTACAACCTGACTAATATAAGTACTGAGCTTTTTGAATAACGAACTCACAAAGATACAATACCCACTAACATACTTTAAATCTGCATCATTTGTCATTTTTTCCATAGCATGACTCAAACCCTCAACGATTTGAATGACACCATTCCAACACTTTTTGCACCTATATGCACTTTGGGATGTAATTACTCGTTGAGCTAAAACTCTAAACTGACACACAAATACACAATATTGACATGGGCCATGCCTTGGGGTCAATGGATACACGAAGTTATTAGTTTCGATATTGGACTTCTTGGGCCTAATGAATATAAGCCAACATCCATTGTGACATTATGGATCTAAGCTAGCATCACATTTTGACCCTTCAAAACGTCATAAATATTTAACTAATCAAAGAGATGCAATTAATAATACATCATATAATTTTTTTTCTAATACTCAAACCCTCAACGGCTTTGCCTCTTAAATGTGAGATCCTGGGTTCAAACCCAGATAATAATGCAATTTTAGTTTAAGAGTAGAAGTAATATATGTTTGCCGTTAAAAAAAACACATCATATAATTTTTTTTTTCTAATACTCTAACCCTCAACGACTTTGATTCAAATATATATGTGTCTAAGAATGTTTCACCCCAACTTCGTTGTTATCCCAAATTACTTTATCTGTTATCCAACGTAAGTAGTAGATCTACAAAGGTCTTGCTTGCATCATGATCTGTTATACTACCCAAAACTATATATTAGATAATATCTGATACTTGTTTTCTATATACTCTAGTGGGACACATTCACTAAAATTTTTATATAGAAACACTAAATAACTAGATCCGTTAGAGTGTACTTTTAAAGAAATATTATGTTTTACTATTTTGATCCAAAATAATAATTTATCAACCAGAAATCATAGCGCAAAATTTGATTCATTTGTGCGCGACTATGAATATTTTTATAGATATGAAAAGTTATAGTAAAAATATGGATCTTGGTCCAATCTAAAATTAGGTTTTATTTTCTACTTTAATTAAACTACTTATTTGTTTAATAAAGCTAATGAAAGATAATAGGGTAAAGCAATTAGCAACACTAATGTGTTTGTCATATGACAACACAAATATTAAGTGTTCCCTCCACTAAATTGCAAGAAAAGATAGAAATGTTTTCACTTTTCATTTTAAATCTACAGCTTACCAATGTAAAGATATAAAAAAAATTAAGAAAAATCATAAATGTAAAAATAAAATATTAAATATCTGTAAACGCTGAGCTTTAAATTAAAAAAGCCTAGCGCACTTCCGTTAGTTGGTGAGGTAATAGCTTACCAAGGCGATGATCAGTAGCTGGTCCGAGTTTCTTTTTATAGGGTCAATGTGGTCTTACACGATGGTATTTTGTATGTTATGAAATTCACTGCTAAATTTAGGGTTAACTTTACTTAAACATATTCAACTTAATGTATTGTAATCGTGTGTGACATACTAAAAGTACTGTCTACAAATTACCAAACTACACCTTTTGTACCTTTTTATATAATATTTATGTTAAACTACGGAAATTGCTTGTGTGATATCAAGTATCTTAATCAAAATGCATATAACTAGAATGTAACCAGCGATCCGTGTTGGGAACACAAACGGTGCTAAAAGTAAGGGGCTGTTTGGGAACATCTGATTAAATAAGTGTTGAATGAATAAGAGGTCTGAACCAGTAAGATGTCTGAACAAATAAGAGGTCTGAACGAGAATAAGTGTATTTGGTAGTGTAAAGGGAAATTAATATCCACACAATCCATCCCACCACCCATAACTTCCCACATCCAACACACACACTTTGTCTTCTCAACCACAAGCACCAACTCATGGCAGAAGCAATCTCCACCTCCAGCAACCATGGTCTTCTCAACCACCAGCACCAACTCCATACCCCCCTCCCACCACTGCCCCATCGGTAATCAACCGTCGCAGATCCGCCATTTTGCTCCACTATCGCCGTCGCGAACCATCACCGTGAACACTACCCGGCTCGCCGTCGCAGATCCGTCGTTTTGTTCCACTATCACCGTCGCGAACCACCGTGAACCCTACCCCGCCGTCTCAGATCCGCCGTTTTGCTCCACTATCCTGTCGCGAACCACCGTGAACCCTACCCCGCAGTCGCGAACCACCCTATCCCGACCTCCGGTAACCATCGTCTTCTTAACCGTCACTGGTTCAGGCCTGAAGATCAGGTGAGTTCGATGGGGGAGGAGGTGACGCGAGTCAGTCAGACTCCATCTCAAATCTGACTCGGTAAGGGGTGATTCGGAGCTCTTTTTCAACCAGAGGTACCATAACCAAACAATCATGTTTGACTCGGTCAGACATACATATCTGACTGGGTTCATTCAGACCCAAATAAACAGCCCCAGATGTTAAATTTGTAACATAAAAATAAGAAAAAAATAAAATATCCTTTCATATTTAAAGAAAACATTAAATAAAAAACCTACAAAAAAAGAAAAGCAAAATAAATAGGAAAACACAAAAAAAAAGAATTTAAAAAAGAGAAAGAAACCTGGTATACAAAACATGTAGCAAATAAAGAAAAACTGAAAAAAATAAAATATCCTTTCATATTTAAAGAAAACATTAAATAAAAAATCTACAAAAAAAGAAAAGCAAAACAAATAGGAAAACACAAAAAAAAGAATTTAAAAAAAAAAGAGAAAGAAACCTGGTATACAAAACATGTAGCAAATAAAGAAAGACTGAAAAAAAAATAAAAAAAGCACTGAGAAAAAGAAGTTTTAAGAAAAGGGAAGAAAACATGAGGAGCAAGGTTCGAACCTAAGTGTAGGGGAGGAATTTGTTTTGTTAGCAAACCATCACATGTTTTGATGTTAACTCTTTCCATAAAAATTATATCACACATATAAAATATCATGACAAAGAGAAAAAAAAGTAAAAATAAAAAAAGAAATATTAGTCAAACCACAAAGAAATACGTGCCATATCCAACCTGTCATCATTTACAACTATTCACATCAATTTGAAATGTGTACTAGCATAATGTATTAATGTGACACATAGTGCAGTTGTTTAAATCAGAGTTTAAATCAGAGTTTGAATAAGGGTCCTCATAATGTCACACCCCGACCGACGGCGGAATCATCGGAGCGGACGAGGGAATGATTGATTGTTCATAA
>BJCN01054828.1:0-11134 GCA_018326445.1 Flaveria brownii | reverse complement strand
CAAATACCCGAACACAGATTTGAATTACATTGCGAAACAATCAATCGACTCAGACCAAATAGCCCCCAAACCACATGGTTGAATTCATTTTCTAATATGTTAGGTTGAAATGGGTTGGATCTTGAATCGGTCAAAACTCAACTGGCCAAAAAACATCAAAAATCAGTTATGATTTTCAAAACCGGCCCAGTAACCTTGAACTTTTGTTTGACCAAACACAAGTTTCAGCGCAAAAGCGAGTGCATAAAACAAACTTCAGTTGTATTAGAACCCATACCGCACACCGCTTTTCCACAACACAGTTCCCTGATCTAAAACCATGAAAAAACTCAAATAAAAACAACCCACAACAATTCGTTCACCAAGGCATGTATTAATAGAACATATAAGTTGCTAAAAAATATTACATAATAAACCGACTTCGAAAAGATGGTCTACAAACTACATATCCAAAAATCTCACCATATAATCGTCAAATGCTGAAACAAAATTTTAAGAAAAAACAGAACACGTAAACTTAACGAAGCAGGCATCAAAGCCCACGTAAACACTTCAAAGATTAATCATCACCAAAAGTTGTCTTCTTTCCTGAAGAAAGAAAAAACTGCATGTAAGAGCTTGATTGCTGGTTGAAGATATGTATTACTTAAGTTCAAATTAAAAATATTGAGCATACCTGTACCAGGAGTTGCCATGCTTGGCCTGCTCGGCCCACGACCTCTGCCGCCACCACGTCCACCACGACCACCATCCCTGCCACCACGTCCACCACTAAACCTGCCACCACGACCGCCACCATCTCTGCCACCAAATCTACCACCTCTTCCACCGCTCCTGCCACCATCAAAGCCACGTCCGGACCCACCATCACCTCTTGGCTTAGCTTCCTCTACAGTTATACTGCTGCCATTAACCTCAGTTCCACTGAGTTCAATAGCTTTATTCAAAGCATTACTGTCAGCAAAATCTATGAAAGCAACCCTGAAAAAATCATTCTCACAGATCATTATTTTGGAAATTTCCCAAACACCAAGATATTACATTTAAATTTCGATTAAAACCTACCCTTTGGGACCGCCACTCTCATAATCTTTAGGAATAGACAACCTTGAAATCTCTCCACATTTCCCAAAGACACCCTCAAGAGCACTCCTAACCTGCAAGACACAAAAAAGGAATTAAAAAAAATGTGGATCTCAACAGCGATACCAGAATATAAACTGCAGTCAGGGATAAAAACATACACTGTCAAAATTTTCATCATATCCAAATCCTCTTACAAATGCAGTTAGTCCTTGAGACTGCCCACCCTTTTGGAAAGACCTATCATTGCTACAAAAAAAGTGTGTTCTCATTGAGATTAAAGCTTTCTAACAAAATGTTAAAAGCTTAATGACAAAGGAATGTACCCGCTTCTGGGAGTGTATGCACCTCTTTCCTTTGCTAAATCAAGTTTCACAGGACGATCAAGTAATGCTTCCCCATTCAATTTCAAGGCCTGCAAATGATTATGATTTGTGAGAATAAACCAGCAGATCACTTGAAAAAAATTGAAAAATAAAACTAAAGAAACCTCATGAGCAGCATCAGGGGTGGCAAATTCAACATGTCCATAACCAGCAAATCGATCATCTCTCGTGGCAAAGCGAACCTCAACCACTTCAGCGACGTCTTTGAAGAAATTAATTCTGCAGGGTAACTAATTAGATACAAGCATACAAGACGAAGTTGTAATACTTCAAAAACAAGTAAGATACACATACACATCATTTTCTTCAATGGAAAAGCTTAAGTTGCCCATAAACAAAGTCTTGGAACCTGTAGTCTGAGGAGTAGCTGGGGTTTGAGGCTGGAAGAAGTAACATTTATTAGACATGTAATCATCAAATTCTTTTAAAAACAAACAGATATAAACATCACACTAACCGTTTTCTTTGCTGATGGAGCATCAACCATCTCCACATCAGTATCCTGCATATAGTTGCATTACAAGTTAAAATGTTATTGTAAGAGCAAAAATGCATGTAGAAAGAAATTGGTAAAAGAACAAACAAGAAATGGTTTAACCTTTTTCTTTGAAGTTTTAGGTTCTTCCTCCTCTTCAGAACTATCCTCTTCTTCATCAGAATCATCATCAGAGCTTTCCTCAGAATCACCGCTGTCCTTTTTAGGAGCTGGTTTCCCTGCAGCTTTTGTCTCAGTTGGCTGAAAAAAGGTAGCAATCCCATCAATAAACTTAGAATAATAAAACATATAACAAGGTTTCCAAAGTCTCAGCAAATAACACGATACAATTTTGAAGTCCACATACTTTTTTAACAGCTTGTGGTTTCTTTGGCTCTTCATCAGAACTCTCCTCCTCAGAGCTCTCTTCAGAATCACTGCTATCATCTTCAGCCTTAGATGCTGGTTTTGTCTCTGTTGGCTGAAATACAATCACAATTCCTTTTAAGAATTTAGCATCAATCAAACAAACAAGGTATCTTATGTAAACTATCAGCACAAAGCAAAGTAACAATCCATCCACCTTTTTAACAGCTTTTGGCTTTTCTGGCTCTTCATCATCACTCTCCTCAGAACTCTCATCAGAATCACTGCTATCCTCTTTCGCAGCTGGCTTTGCAGCTGGTTTTGTCTCAGACGGCTGCAAACGTGTTGTCTTCATGAATATAGTATTTATAGTACTAAAAAACTATCATGTCAAACGCCTCCAAAAGAAGACATCAATTGCAGTTTCTACTTTTTACAACATTTACCTT
Source organism: Flaveria brownii (assembly GCA_018326445.1). Classification (NCBI taxonomy): domain Eukaryota; kingdom Viridiplantae; phylum Streptophyta; class Magnoliopsida; order Asterales; family Asteraceae; genus Flaveria; species Flaveria brownii. The sequence goes on along the minus strand of BJCN01054828.1, from coordinate 8,375 downwards.
TAATTTTTTCTTCTGGGGTTCTTCGTCATCAGATGAACTTTCTTCTTCAGAACTTTCAGAGTCAGCCTTCTGTGCACACAAAGGAATAGTAATGAACAAAAAAGCACCTGTTATCTTTTACTAACAAAAGCAGCCAGTTTGTTAATACAAAAAGATACTAAATATAACATCACATAATGAAGCATTAGATACACACCTTGGTTGCAGCAACCACTACAGGTTTTTTTGGTGGAGCAGCTTTAACCTGAATAAATAGAACTCGCAAATTACAATTACAATCAATAAATACAACAAAAAAACTTCATTATAAAAAAAGAGCTCGACATACTTCATCATCAGAATCACTTTCTTCAGAGCTACTGTCATCAGAACTCTCTACTTTCTTTGCAGCAGCAGCAGACCCATTTACTGTTACAGGCTTCTTTGCAACCTTAGTCTCTTCCTGTACAGGATAACTTGCTAGGTTCAAGAAGCACATAAATTTACACATAATACCTTAAACAAAATACAATGATAACTTACTTCATCTGAACTGTCGCTGTCATCTGAGTCCTCATCACTTGAATCATCTTTCTTTCTAGCTGCAACGGCACCATTCTTGGACACAACGGTTGGCTTCTTTGGTTCCTCCTACACAAAACAAGCATTCAGAAATTACTACAGTCAAAGTGATATCAAATAGTACAAAGAGCAATCAAAAGTAGGTAAAAGTATTCAAGCTGTTATTAGATGGACAAAAAATAAAAATACAGACACTTCATATGAAAGTCAGGATCATTTAGGTTCTGGTTCTGGTAAAAATGACGGAAGGGTTTGTAAAAGCCAACTTTTTTACAAATATGCTATTATATATGAGCACCATAATAGAATTATAATAACTTAATATATCATAACTTACTTCATCAGATGAAGAATCAGAATCATCGCTGCTTGACTCCTTGACTGGCTTTTTAACAACAGGGGCTGCTTTCTTGGGTGGCACCTTGATCATTGTTTCACATGAGAAAAACATCAATGCATGTTCAAAAGAGCTTAACAAAAACGACCAACGTCTGATCAAGAAAGGTAAAATATGTTTTGCAGCCAAAAAAGTCCCTTACAACAATCAGGTTAGTATCAGTTCAAAGTATAACAAAAATAATGAACAATGGTTTTCCATTACTCTTGATTCTAAAAGAGTAAAAAATATTTTCATGTGGATCCTTCTCAGCTCTTATCATCTATATAAAGTACAGTGTTCACCATATAACCAGGTTATACCTTCTTTTGTTCATCCTCAGATTCTGATGAACTACTTTCTTCAGAAGAACTGCTTTCCTGTTTCTTAACAGGCTTCTTTTGGGTCTTTGTCTCAACTTTCTTGGGTGCTACCTTAACCTGGTACATTAACATTAAAAAAATGAATACAGATCAACTTGATCAAAAGTAATCTACTATGGTGCTCTAATTTTTTAAGTCAAATTAGCATCACTTGGTCGTAAACATTACTACTTTAAATTACAATGGATACTGTAAAATAGTAAAATAGTAAAATAGTAAACAGGGCCTGATGTGTATGTAATACACCTTTTTAGGGAAAATTTGTTGCTTCCCTGGTGCAGGATTGTTCATTTTACATTTCTTTTTGGTGATATTTTAATGTTTGCTGTATGATGGGTACGGTATCATATATCATATAGCTTATATCTTATGTTTGATTATATGTTGATTTCCTAGCTTTATTGCTTTTGTTATCGAGCGGGGGTCTCTTTGGATGCGGTCTTTCTAACTATCTGGATAGAGGAAAGACTTGCCACCACCTACCCTCCCCAGACCCTACTCTTATACTGAGTTTGTTTGTTTGTTTGTTTAGTAAAATAGTAAACAGCAATTCATTTTGGTTTGTAAACAGTAAAATAGATCATATAATTTTCAGCTTTATCGTTAAATAAAACGAGTTAAACAATAAGCAAGGTCATACCGGCTTCTGTTCTTCCTCGGATTCTGATGAACTGCTTTCATCAGAACTGCTTTCCTGTTTCTTGACAATCTTTTGGGTCTTTGTCTCAACTTTCTTTTTCTCAACAGCCTGTGCAACACCACCGTTGACCACCTTCTGCTTCTTGCTGCTCACTACTTCCTTCTCAACAATCTCCTCCGCATCTCTCTTGCCTATGTTCATTAAAACACTCAATTAAAGCACACGAAAAACAATGATTTTCGCTACAAAAACTGTTTCCATCACAAACAGTAACATAATCGTCAAAAAAAATCTATACCACATACACCTATTATCAAATTCAGGATTCAAAAGTATCATGTTTAACAGATATAACTCAAATTAGATATTCCATCAAGACAGTAAGCTACTTAATTGAAGTAATCATAAAATCAACAGACTAAACAAACAACGTTATATGCGCAAATACCAAAAACAAACGATTACACAACGAATAACCAGTTAACCACCATCTCTCCTGCATCGCAAACAAATTCATGCAACCAAACTTCATACAATCATACTAGTCACATAAACAGATGAATCAATCAAAATACACATACAAAAGACCAAATACACACATATAATCATATAAACAAGCTTACGCAACAAAATACACTCAAACAAAAAACAAACAAAACTACCTTTCTTCGCTGATTTCTTAGGCTGTGTTACAGCCACAGGAGTGGAATCAACCTGATGTCAAAACGAAACAAAACAAAACAAAACATCATCAGACTCAAACACATGCATATCGATACAACAACTAACGAATTGAAAACATGAATCAACGGTACCTTGGAGGCGGACTTCTTGGTTGATTTAGGCATGATGAAGAATCGAACAGAAGATTGATGAAATTAGGGTTCTTGAGGAAGAAGCGGCGAATAGCAGCTTCAAAAACCCTAAAGGAGAATTAGGGTTTTACAAAAGTGAGGTGTGAGACGAGACGTTTGTTAATATATAGTGAAGGGTGTGGTCTGATATTTATTGGGTTTAACGGCGTTAGTTTTAGGTTTTCGTTTTGTGTAGCGTGAGGGAGTTTCTGTTAGTGCGACGTAACGGCCGAACTTTTTAATTACAAAGTTGTAATTCACAAAAAGATGGGTCTCAAAAATACTTCTGTTAGAAAAAGAAATAAATAAATAGAATAGTTAAAAGCATGTGTTAACAAATATGTTAATAGGCTGATATCATAATGTCTCATACCTAAAGGTAATGCGAACTTCTTGGGACTAGACACGCCGGACTCGCATCAAAACATAGGTGAAACGTGAAAGGGAGACTGTGGAGTTCATACTAGGGTTCTCTCACCACATTTGCACTACACTCGATCCCCGACAACCACTTAAAATAATAAATAATAATTGACATTTTGAATGAAGTAACTAAAAAAAATAAAAGCAAAATAAAGTTTGACGAAATATGGGTGGAAGGGGTTTGTGGGATTTGTTCGTCCAATCAGTGAGATGGTCCATATAGGCATAATGAGATTGGGTCTATTATCGGTTTTTAATTCAACCGTTCATGTTATTGTGAAAATATTGCCTTGTAGTCGACTTACATACCCATACTTGTGTCCTTCCTTGTAAAATAATCATAGCATCAAAGTGATAAGTTTGACCGATAAAACTGCTAAAACAATATATGTGTTGTTATGTATGGAACACGATATAAGTACACGAACAAAAAAACATATAGAATTTTAACTTATTCCAACAAACATAATTTAAATAGTTAATTATCACATAGCACTTGTGATCCATGCACTATTCAACAGTAGGACCGATCATGTAGGTGGTGAAGGTCTCTTTTGTCTATTTAAACAAGTATTATTACAACAATTTTAAGTTGAGTACTACAAGCTTAAACACGTAACACTTACTTTGTAGTTTTTGTGAGTATACGTAATTAAATTCACAACTTAAGATAAAAGCAAGGTAGAAAAACCTACAACCTACTTAAAACACTTGTTGCTTTTGCATGGTGATGCATTTGTCTTTGTAGTTGAGCCATTGGTGGTCATTACCAGCTTTAGTGATATTCTTTAAGTGGGATGTTTTATGGAATCTAGAGTTTGTTTAATAGTAAATAAAAACTTCTGATCATGATAATTCTTTGTGGAATTTAGAGAGTGTTTAATAATAAATAAAAACTTCTGATTATGATAAATAAGAGACGTATGATGAATTTGTTGAAATGCATTAGACATGTCTGCTGCATTGTGTTGTTGTGGTTTAGGCTCTAGTGACGTCATTTGAGTTTAGGATTTAAGGTTGAGACTTTTTAATGATTAGCTAGATAAGTTGAGTTTAGTTGTATCAACTTGAAACTGATAGCCTTAGTATAAAGAATAAAAAATAAAATGCGGTGGTTAAAAAGTTTTAAAACAACATAATCGAGTTGACAACCTTAAGATTGACGGTAACGGGTAGCGACCAACACGATGATGCGAGGAATAGCTTAACTCGCTGCGATGGTTGCAACAATTACGATGTGAGTATTTTTTTTATGTATTGCGGTGTATAAACCAATGTACGTCCTGCCAACCTTATACTTTTTAACATTTGATTTTATTTTTTTGAATCTCGATATAAAATGTTGTGTTCTTGAAAATTAAATCAAACTAGGTGTATACCACGCCACGCGTTGCACGACCTGTTAACGTAGCTAATTATCATACAGACATAAACATAGAATCACAACATTCCTCGAATAAACAATGACAAACCACAACGTATTATTTGTGTCTCGGAAGGGCATACGCCCAACATCATCAACCCAACCGTGTGCCTCGGACGAACAACCCATCATCATTAACTATGGTACAAACCATCAAGCACAATAACAACCGTAAGGTTGCAAGACAGCCTAAAAAACATGAAGCTACCCATTGTGACAACTTTAATTATGTCTTAGATGGGTCATGTCTTAAGCATTAGGAAATCTGGGTATTTGGAATCAATACCAGCGATAAAAACATTGACTGAATAGATAAAAACACATAAACCTCTCAACTAAGCCATGCTCATTATCATAGACTATTTCAAACCCAACATAAAATTGTCATGGTTTATGACCATCACTAGTAAACCATTAAGTAGACCCCTGTAGATAAATTTTGGTCGTCACCCTCTTGTGTTGTCATACCTATAACCATCAAACAAAGCACATAACTTCTCCTAAAAAAAATAAAAAAAACCGCGAGTTTACAACACACCATCTTCGTATAACACAAAAATAGTTAAGATTTGCCTCTTAAGGATGCTATCTCACCATCATTGAAACAAACAACAAAATTAGACTAGACATGAAAATCAAGGGTTACCACTCGGACAGGTATTGGCTCAATGTCATCACATCAACCAAGCAGAACATTAAATCAAATTGAAGAAAGAACTCTAAACCTAAAAATGGCAAACCATAAATAAGTGACAAGCTAAGCTAGAAAGAGAATGAAACAGCCTCACCGTCACACTAACTGTTGAAAACGGTTGTTGTCGTGTGACGTGTCTCTCTAGCTAACACATCTAGCATAAACACCCAAAGGGAGACAGATGAACCAAATGAATAAAGGTCGTAATGGTAAAATCTCCACGGGAGACGGGCGTAGGTAGCGGATCCCCCATGCTCAAGAGAGAGTTATACACCATAACTCTCACGCCACCACCGGAACTACCACCAACACCGACAAATAAACATCAACCATCAACGTAAAACATAGACGTCCAACAAACCGATAGCTTCTTACATGGCGGGTGCGGTGCAAGCGGAAGGCAATTGCAGAAAAAAAAAGAAAGCACTTTCTCCCTTTACAATTGAACCGGAGGAGATACCATAGTCAAGAAAGTTGTGATGGCCAAACCACAAAAACAATCAACCCTTCTAGACATTTCACTTGGTAAATTAACAATATAGAATCAAATATTCATATTAAATAAAACGTTGTCTAAAAGCACTAAAAGTAATATCTTCATAATAAAATCTACCTGAAAAAATATTATAAAAACATCATGTTCACTAAAACAAAGTAGCTAATACCAAAGGTCCATAAAAGACAAAACATACAATCGACATTAAACACAAACTTAAAAGTAGCTAACACCGATGTGTACAACTAAAAATAACCCAAATGCGATATAGGTATAAAAAACCCAATAGATACAAAATAAACACTAGCTTCTTAAAAACTCCTTATCCTTATCACCGATCATAACTCGAAGATGTGCAAGTTAACAATCCATGTCCAGACTAGCCTTGATAATCATCCATGAGAATTTGATCTACCGACTATTGTTTATACTATCTATCCCGTCACTATGAGAGTTTTCACGCTAATTACAGGTGCCGTTTTTCGAACGTTCAAATATTCCTAAACCGTTTCAATGTATCTTAGTACCACACGCGTGCGCGGACACATGAATCATAACTCATGTTATTCAAACATTACAAAAAGTGACCCTTGCGAGTTGCGAATCTACACCCGAGGCATATCCTAACACCCCTGTAGCCTCGCCCGCCACCAAGACTTGCGCCACAAACCAACCCAACACACGAACTCATCGATTCACGTTTGCCGTTCGGAACAACGTAGAATCAACGTCTCAATCTTTAGGTTAGAACAAATCAAATCAATTTCACCCTCATTCTTGAAGGCGCCCAGATCCATTAACCCCTTAACAAGATAGTTTCGTATCTGAGTTGGGTCTGTTGAAGTTCGCTCGATGCATAGATACGTGAATTAAAGGTTTGTTTTCATCTTGATTCTTGTGGGTAATTGCTAGAATTGCTAATGATTCGTTCTTGTCAATTAAAGACTTCATTTATTCAAAGAAAGATTCGGTTTTTAATGCTGAACTTCTGCACTTTGTAATATGCAAACTTGACATGTGCGTTTATGGTTTTCTAGCTTGACAATTTGTTATTATACTTCAATCGAAAAATTGACATTTTGTAATTTGCAATTGAAATAGTTATTGTTAGGATTTGTAGTGATAAATGAGCTCAATTGACCTCCAAAAGTCATGTCTGGACTTCTCTTGTTTCTTTGGATTGAATGGGTGTCTATAGGAATTTGTTGTTTGATGTATGCATTTGTTAAAACTCACTCTTATTGGTTCTTTTTACATGTGCTTTAACTATAACCATCATGTAGTGTGACTGTGAAGTGGACAATGTAAAATTTTGCATCTTTCTTGATTCTAATCAAAGTAGCAAACGCTGCCACCATGATAATTCTTTATGAAATGTGAAGTGTTTACTGATTCTAGTATCAGGTGTTGTTTGGATTTTTGTTTTGGAACAGATTATCTGTTTTCCCATACTTCAATTTACGGCTATCAGCTTCTAATACTTAGATAAGCAGGTTTGGCTTTTGTTTTTTAAAGGGTCAAATAATTAGTTTCATACTGACTAGCCACCAAAAAGTGATTATCAAAGAATAAACTTTAGTTACCTGTTTACTTTTTTTGTTAACATGATCTGGGAATCTTTTGCTAACACTTGACAATTATCTCTCCTTTTTTCTTGAAATTGTCGTTTCAAAAGCGAGAGGTGCTTCAAGACGTTTCGGTTCTAATAGCTGAGTTGAGAGGTGAAAGCTTCACTTACGCGAGCCATTGCTATACGTATAACCCAATAAGCTTTACGTATCGCCAAAAGCTGCACCTCTCTAATCTTTTTTACATTTCAGCCATCTTCATCAAGTAAACCGTTCATAATCTCTTCGTCCTTTTGATCGTTTTTACATATCAATATCCTCCATACCCTAAGACCAAGTCTGACCTACACGTGCATGAAGCGATGCCTCAGTGCCCTGTGGCGCCTTGCGATTTTTAAAATCAAGTTTGGCTAGGTTTCATCTATTTGTTTCTTATATAATCACTAGATTTTTCATACACTCAAAATATCCTTTTCTCTAATTATTACAACTTTAAACTACACATATTAACATTACTTTCTACAGTCTGTTTATTGTAGTTGATTGTTTGGTTCTTCCTATTTAAGATCACACAATCACTCTCAATATGCAAATTCAAACACCAACTATACTTAATGTCTAAGCAGTTAAATCGGTGAAATATCGGATATTGGTCATTGACCGATATTTGATATATCGGTTCTCGCGGTGATATATCGATGAGATATCGGTAATTACATAATATATATACATATATATATATATTTATGTTGAATATAAAACACTAAAACCTATATAATATTAATAATAAGATACTAAGATAGTCAAGTAAATAGTCAAAATATTCAAAAACTAAAAGTCAATAATTAGTATTAAACATGATGACAAAATATCGGCCGATATATCGGTAATATCGGTCGATATATCGGTAATATCGGCCGATATATCGGTAATATCGGCGATATATCGGTAATATCG
>BJCN01054784.1:0-11123 GCA_018326445.1 Flaveria brownii | reverse complement strand
CTGAGTAGTCAAAAGCCTGTTCTTCGACGTCCCCCTCAAGGAGCCGGACAAGCTCCCACTCACCATATGTCACAGCTCCTACCCACTCACCTATCCCACCTATCGGGGATAGTGGTGCACATGTTATCACCCATCCATGCAAGAATGCTAGGCCAGGACCCTCAATCTCCTTTAGGATGCCACCTCCCCCTCCACCACCTGTTAGGACTCCGATACCGGCACCCCCGCCATTTGACCCACTCTAACACCACCCACACGATGAGAAATAGATACCACCTAGGCGCAGCATGTATGACGGCCCTAGTGTGCTAGCTGGTGACCGGTAGTCCCAGTCTAGCCGCCGGGCAAGCAACATAGGTCCTTCTGATACTGCACTCGATGAGATTTTGAAGACCGTCTGTCATCATGAGCTGACACTCCAGCACGCCACTCGGATCTCAGTCCACCCAGTTTCAGGCCATGATGGCTTTGCATGGGGTCTAGCGGTTGGAGAAAAAGCAGAAGAAAAAGAACTCCGGATGGCTAGGATGGCTGAAGAAGAAATGGATGCGAGAGCGTTGAGAGGAATTGGGATTATCTGCTATTTAGATAGTTGAAGGAAACTATTTCTGTTATTATCTCATACTATTATTATTATGATGGGCGTGATGGCACCTTCCAACTTGTAAGAGTATAACTCTGATTCAACTATGTTTGCTGTTACTATTGACCTAATCTATCTATGAAACTATTTCTATGAATGTACAATTTTGCTAAGATATTTGTATTGAACTGCTGTGTGTCATGTTATGTGTTGGGAATTTTGGCATGTGTCCATTTTGGGATGAACTGTCTTAAGTTAATGTTGTGAACCATTATTAGAGATATTAGTGGTGTGTATATTACACTCCCTCCTTCTAGGACGCGATACATTAGGGTTAATGATGCTCGGGCTACTCGAAACCAATTATGAGATGCTAAATGAATTAATCTGTGATGCTATCAGAATGCCGACTAGAGGCGGCCGTGAGGAGGCCAGACAAACCGGAAACCAACCTACTCCACCAGGAATTCCTCGTGGGGAGAATGCTAATCAAGAGAATGATAAGAGAATTGCCAACCTCGTAGCACAATAGATTGCTAATGCCATTCCGACCATCATCGCCCAGATCAATGCAGACCTGAGTAACCCCGGTAGTAATGACGGATTCGGGAAATGATGAGGGAAACAACTAGGAGGCTGAAGCGCTAAAGAACGGACACTCCTACAAAACCTTCATGTCATGCAAGCCCAAGGATTTCTATGGCACCGAGGGTACGACAGAGACTTACTGGTGGATCGATGAAATGGAAGCTATCCTGGACATCAGTGAGTGTAAGATGGACCACATAATGAGGTTCGCATCCTAGTCGCTCAAAGGATCGGCTCTATAATGGTGGAAGGCGGTTACACAACCCCGGGGAAGAAATGCTGCTAACCGAATGAGTTGGACCGAATTCAGGGAACTGATAACCAAAAAATACTGCCCCATCAATCAACTCGAGAAGCTGGAGTCGGAATTTCTAATCCTGAAAATGAAAGGTCCAAATTACACTGAGTACATCAATCGCTTCTTAGCCCTGTCTCGATTGGTGCCACACCTGGTGACACCGGAATCTAAGGGCGTATCACGTTGCATCTGGGGGTTACATCCCAGAGTTAAAGGTATGGTCCGATCTTCCAAACCTACGACTCTACAGGCTACGGTGGACCTTACTAGCAGCTTAACTGATGACCTGGTTAGGGCTGGATGGACAAAGCAGGGAAGAACTAGAGAAAAGAAGGGAAAGTGGGTTGATGTCAAGAAGATGATGGGTAGCAGCAGTGGTTCAAGCAAGAGGATAGGTAAAGGTATTAGACGTGATGATCAGGGAAGAAGGGCACGAAAGCTGTATATAGGCACAAGCCCCTTCTACAACAAGTGCAAACTGCACCATCAAGGGGAGTGTAACCCAATGCATTGTTTTATGTGCAATCAAACCGGTCACTTAATTAAGGAATGTACGTATGCGCCAGGTAAACAATGCTATGAGTGTGGAGATCCAGGCACATGAGGAATAAGTGTCATGAGCTGGGGAAAGATAAGGATGCCAGACCCAACAAGCCTAAGTGACGAGTATTTGTGATAGAACCAGCCGATGCTTGCAAAGAACCTGATGTGGTCAACAGTACGTTCCTTATAAACAACCATCCTGCAACCGTTCTATTTTATATGGGAGCGATTGCTAGTTTTGTCTCTAGTACTTTTAGGCCTTTGATTGACTTGAATGCATGCATCCTGACTGATACGTTTACTATAGAATTAGCTGATGGTAACATCTTAGAAACTAATGAAGTCATTAAAGATTGCTTAATGAATCTAGAAGGAAGTACATTTAAGATAAACCTGATGCCTATTAAACTAGGAGGATTTGATGTGGTTGTTGGTATGGATTTGCTAGCTAGGCATAGAGTCAAAATCGTGTGTGACGAACGCCTACTTAAGATACCTTTGAGCGACGGGAAAGTGCTATTTGTTCATGGAAAAAGAAGTAACATGCTATATCCTATGATATCTCATCTAAAGGATACCAAGAGTTTTATGAAGGGATGCCCAACTTTCATAGTCTATGTGATGAAGGCGAAAGAGGAAAAGAAGATTAGGGATATTCCAGTGGCTTCTGAAGGTTCGAAAGTGTTTTCCGAAGACCTACCAGGACTCCCTCCAAACCGACAGGTTGAGTTCCAAATAGATCTATTGCCTGGTGTTGAACCAGTAGCCAAGGCACCGTACCGACTCGCCCCTCTTGAGATCAAGGAACTAATGCTACAAATCCAAGAGCTACTTGACAAGGGATTTATACGGCCAAGTGTTTCTCCATAGGGTGCCATGGTACTATTCGTAAAGAAGAAAGATGGAACACTACGTATGTGTATTGATTACCGGGAATTAAACAAGCTGACAATAAAGAATTGTTATCCTCTTTCAAGAATCGATGACCTATTCGATCAACTACAGGGAGCTAGTTATTTTTCCAAGATCGTTCTGAGATTGGGATACCATCAAATGAAGATAAGAGAAGAAGACATACCCAAGACAGCCTTTAGAACTGGATATGGACATTATGAGTAATTGGTCATGCCCTTTGGACTAACTAACGCACCAGTGATATTTATGGATCTCATGAATCGAGTGTGTTGCCCATATCTAGACAAATTCGTGGTTGTGTTTATCGATGATATCCTGATCTACTCTCGTAGTAATGAAGAGCATGAGAAGCACCTTAGGCTAATTCTTGAGTTACTCAAGATAGAGCAACTATATGCCAAATTCTCCAAATGTGAATTTTGGATGCGCGGAATCCAATTTCCAGGGCATGTAGTGAATAAAGATAGAATTCAAGTAGAAACTACAAAGATAGAGGCTATCAAGAAATGGAAGATCCCCGAAACTCCCACTGATATAAGACAATTCCTTGGACTGGCAGGATACTACAGATGATTTATCAAAGACTTCTCGCGTATTGTGAAACCGTTAACTGCTTTGACTAAGAAGAATACAGCCTTTCTGTGGAAACAAGATCATAATGAAGCATTCGAAACACTCAAGGAAAAACTGTGTAGTGCACCTATCCTCGCCCTCCAAGAAGGAGTCAAGGATTTCATAGTCTATTATGACGCCTAGCGTCATGGTCTAGGAAGTGTGCTAATGTAGCATAAAAAAGTGATCGCATACGCGTCTAGGTTGCTGAACGAGCCTGAAAGGAACTACACGACGCACAATTTGGAGCTAGGTGTTGTGGTGTTTACACCGATCATAGGAGCTTGCAACACATTCTTGATCAGAAAATGCTGAACATGTGCCAAAGGAGGTAGGTAGAACTGTTGAGCGACTACGAATGTGAAATACGCTACCATTTCAGCAAGGCCAACATTGTGGCAGATGCCTTGAGTAAGAAGGAAAGGGAAAAACCCCTCCATGTCCGTGCATTAAGGATGAGTGTGTATACCAGCCTTACCGGCAAACTAAAGGATGCACAGAGAGAAGCTTTGATGGATGATAAGATGCAAAAAGAGGAGCTAACAAGGATGGAAAAGTGATTGGAATTGAGCCTAGATGGATTGTACAAGTACGAAGGAAGGACATGGGTACCAAAACATGGAGGAACTATGGAGATAGTTCTGGATGAAGCCCACAAATCTAGATACTGAATTCAACCCGCGAGTGATAAACTATATCAAGACATAAGAGCATTGTTTTGGTGGCCCGAAATCAAGAAGTCAATAGCAACTATATGGTTAAATGCCTGACCTGCGTGATGGTCATAGCTGAGAATCAGAAACCGTCAAGAACCCTAAAAAAACCTGAAATCCCAGAATGGAAGTTGGATAATATTACAATTGATTTCGTCATGAAGTTACCAAGAACCTCTCATGGACACGACGCTATTTGGGTAATATGGATAGACTTACCAAGTCAGACCACTTATTACCGATCCGAGAGGGTTACGACATGACGAGATTGGCTTCACTGTACATAGAAGAAATAGTAACAGGCACGGAGTGCCACTGTCGATTATCTCCGACCATGATAGTCGTTTCACTTCATGATTCTAGAAATTTCTCCAACAGGCTCTGGGGACCCGACTTGACTTGAGCACAGCATACCACCCTTAGATTGATGGGCTAAGTAAAGAACCGTTCAGACCTTAGAGGACATGCTAACGGCTTGTGTAATTGATTTCGGTGGAAGCTGGGATAACCATCTCCCTTTGGTGGAGTTTTCTTATAATAACAGTTACCATGCAAGTATCAAGGCAGCTCCGTATGAGGCTCTCTATGGTAGGAAATGTCGATCACCACTAAGTTAGAACGAGGTTGGTGATAGCCAAGTAATGGGACCAAACATCATAATAGAAACCGCGGACAAAATCAGCAATATTGAGGAGCGACTGAGAACCACTAGAGATCATCAAAAGAAATATGCTGATAGGAGATGAAATCCATTAGAATTCCAAGTAGGTGATAGGGTGACGTTAAAGGTCGCACCCTTGAAGGGAGCCGTGAGGCTCGGCAAAAAGGGCAAGCTAAGCCCAAGATACATTGTACCCTTTGAAATATTGACAAGAGTTGGTCCGGTAGCATATCAAATGAGGCTACCGCAAGAGTTGAGCTATATACATAACACCTTCCATGTATCCAACTTGAAAAAGTGTTTAGTAGAAAAAATCCTAGAATTGCCAATAAAGGAAGCCAAAATTGATAGCAGGTTAAACTTCATCAAGGAACCCATAGAGATCACTGATAGACTGGTCCAGAAGCTTAGGCGAAGTCATATACCCAAGGTGAAAGTAAGGTGGAACTCTAAACAAGGACCCAAGTTCACTTGGGAACAAGAAGATGAAATCAGGACGGATTACCCACATCTCTTCAAGCGAAACCGTTCCATGTCTATTTGAAGAAAAATTTCGGTATGAAATTTCTCTAAACGGTGGGTGAATGTAACAACTGACTCCTTGGTCTAGCTCCACAACCATAAGGTAGGCATTGGTTGTTTCTTTATTCTATGTTTCTTTATTTGGTATGCATCTTCCTTGTGATATATGACTTTAAATGATTAATTGTTGGTTGACATACTAAAGCTTTTAGAATTTAATTAATCCATGTTGTTAAATAATTAAACAATCCTTAACCATTTCCTTGAAATAAAACTTAATAATCTGCTCTTCATCCGCATTTGTCATTTTTCATCCGTATTTGTCATTGTTCATCAGCATTTGTTATTGTTCATCCGCATTTGTCATTGTTCATCCGCATTTGTTATTGTTCATCCGCATTTGTCATTGTTCGTCCGCATTTGTCATTGTTCATCCGCATTTTTCATTTCTCATCCACATTTGTCATTGCTCATCCGTAATTGCTGGTCTTCAGCCGCATATGCCAAATTTTCCCACTTAGGCGCATGAATGTTTCCTAGGCGCATGACAATTGTTTAGGCGCATGATAGTGGGCGCATGACCACTATTCAGACACCCAAACCAACACTTAGCAATTTCGAGCATCCAAACCCTTCTAGAAGGTGTGGACCCGGACTGCCCGCCACCCGAACCAGCCAATGCATGGATTGTCCCCATGCATTCGGCCACCCATTTAGCCAGTCTTCTCTCTTCTCAACTATCCCAAAACAAAACCCGTACTCCACCCATTCTTTCAAAAACTATAGATCCTATTCCATATCACCTTTTCACTCTCTCGAATTCTCACTATCCCATTCTTTCTCTCGGCTTTCTCTCTCGATTACTACTAAAAACCAAATTTCAAAGACTTAAACCGAGCTGCAACCAGAACATCCAAGGCCAGAACTCTCGGATCAACTTTCTTGCACTCATCCAATCCCCTACTTACGGGTATTTCTTCGCGCAGAAGACCCGAAACCCATTTTGCTACTTTGGCGTGACTTGCAACTCCTCAAAAGGTATATTATCCATCATTTTCGTATACCCTACGTCTAGTACACAAGAACAAGCCGGGAATCTTCTGTTTGATTCTCGGAAGCATTCGACCCTTAGCCCGGGTCTAACCCTCATTATTTACACTTTTAACCAACTTAAAAATCATATTGTAAGCTGTTTATAACCCCAATTCTGAGATTTCAGAATGTTTTGATGGTTTAAAAAAAACCCGAACCGTTATGTTTCATATGTGAACTTAATGTTTCTTGTAACCGGTTGTACGAGTCATTTTATAACCTTTCCTAGAAAGGAAACTTTCTTGCATAATTTCTAGGGGATGTGGTCATATGTAAATTTAAGCATATCATACCGCTAGTCACCTTCCCAGTAGCCTTAGGCATGTAGCTTATGCTTATATCTTGCTCATATGGTGCTAGGACTTGAATCTGTCTGTATCTGTGGAATCTGTATCTATCAAGGTGAGTACTAGTGTCCCTTTTTACTTCTGTTTTGGGATGAAGCATGCTCTAATTAAACTAAATTATTTATGTGCTATATTATGATGCTATGTGTTATTGTAATGTTGATACTTGCTGATACTTGTATCACAGTCAATAATTCTTTTGTGAACCGCTTGTTTATATGGGTAGATGTACTTGGGGAATCCCCGACACACAGTGCCTTCCGTGATGAACCGGAAGGGTACCACACTAAGATCCCGCAGGGTTGTTTGTGGCATGTAACAGGTTTTATAAGATACTATGGTGAACCATCCGGCAGGTATAGTGCACTGATTTGAGGCTCAGTTCTCCCAACCGGATTTAACCGGTAACACAAATTTTTAAGAGGCTACGCAGGGCTGAGTGCAGGGTTGATTATGATCCCCACAACAATGATACTTTGATTTTTAAATCAGATGTTAGATTCTAATGAATTCTTTTGTTTTTAAACTTTAAGCACTTGAATTCATCAACTTTTTAGTTGACATAATTTTTCTTTTGAGCATGTTTCAGGTAATCCGTAATGGGAGTCCAGCTGTTGTAGAATACCTTGACCTAGCACCGTGACCCATGGTATTGGCTTGTTTTGTTTTTAAAACATTTTAACAATTTACGTTTGTTATTGTTGGAAACAATTTGTACAGATGAATTATGTACTTGTGTTGGGGGCTAGACCTACGTTTAGCCTAGTTTTTCTTTAATCATTAATGCCATGTGACGTTCTCTCCTTTTGTGCTCTTATGATGGTTTGTTTCCGCTACCATATGTTGTTGCTATTCTGTGACGTCCCACCCTATCTGGGCTAGGGGTATGACAATGACGATCCCGTACGATACATTCTCGTGTTTACTCTATAAGACGGGGTATGGCTTTAAGGGTTCCAATGGTAATTCCCAAACAACTTCATCATCTAGATTGACATGAATAAGAAGAACATGACGCTTGTTTTGGTAGTAGCATTGAACAAAAGATCGGGAAAGTTGTTAATAGAAGATAAACCATTGATTTTGGATTATTATTGTAGCTGTAAACTAATAATTGATGATTTTAATATTCGTAACTTATAAAATAAGCGTAACATAAGTAATATAGTTGAAAAAAACCGGAGGGATAGCCATGTCATTGTACTTGTAAACCGATTTTGAAAAAAAAATTACCTTCTCCATGTGTTTATTATACCAACATGGAATGAGTAAACTATTCACACAAGCATATACATTTTGTTTGAATTCACATTCATAACCAATTATTGCTCAATATAAACGAAAACCAAAACCTAATGTGTGATCCATAAAAACGACAATAATTAATCGTAATTATAACCACGTTTAGCTTAGTAAAATGAAATAGAATATACATTAAAACATTAGTAATGGAATTGACAACATCAACAGATATTAACCGAAAGAAAAGACTACAAATCTAGGGCTTTTAGCATAAGACAACATTAGTGTTATGATTAATACCAAAATCATCAGTGTTTGATGAAATCAAACATAGGTTTAAAGAACATTAAGAAGACCAAGAAGAAAATAGAAGACACTCATTCCTCTTCTGAAAATGGAAGATAATTAAGAGGAAACATGTACAAGTGATTTTAAGAACATATTCAAGATTAAGATTGAAATATTATAGGAATAAAACATAGCTTTTGTTTGACCGCAGTCGATTCAGTGGCTATGGATTAAATTTTGTAGATCTAGAGGACAGGAAACCGACAATATGATAGACAATTAAGAGGAAATAGGTTGTAATGACTTTAAGAAAAGATTCAAGATAAAGATTAAAAGATTGTAGGGATGAAACATATCTATTTGTTTGTTTGCAGTAGTGTTAGCAGTGGTGGATGAAAATTAAAGATATAGGTGTTTGTTTAGGAAGAAGATAAGTAAATCTGAGTGACAAAAATATTAATAAAAGATTGGGTCATATCCTGAAGTTGTCAATATCCACTTATATGAAGAAGTGGGTTAAAAAAGTCAGGCATGAAAATGAGGCTGAAACATCCTCCATAGATGGACTGATATGTTACATTTGTATCAAGATGACATCCATCTTATTTGGGTATGGTGTTCTAGTGAGGTTCCTTTAATAATACTGTTAGGCCTAATATTTGTTTTATCCTAATTTTGTATACTTAATGTATTATTGTTGTATAACCTTAGTATTGGCGGTTAAGGTAGGTAATGGAGGTTAAATGACTCCCCGTTGTATTTTGGGTACCCGACAAACTTAACACATGCGTATCCCATCTCCGTCATTTGTCATTTGATTATTGAATGCATAAATAAAGTTTCTATAGAATTCTCTCAATTATCCCTCGATATGGTATTAGAGCGTTACACTTTTTGGAGGAAGATTGTGAGAAGAAAAAAGACCAATCTTAAATGAAAGTTCTCATCCCTATTTTATGATCAAGAACAAAATCAGTTCGATAATCAAGATATGATAGTCATCAAATTTAGAAAGAAATCTTTCAAGATATTCTTAAACAAAACCCCAGAATTCAATGAACAAGAAGTAAGTTAAAATTGTTATTCCCAATTCAAACTAAAAATAGAGCTGACACAAGAACACCCAGTGACATGAACAGTCAAAATTGAAACTAACGATCCTTTCATTTATACATAATTGGAACATAAGAAATATTAATGTCACATGCTCAAAATCCACTGGTGGGGTTCTACCGCGATGCTTATGACAAACTAGGATCTCAGAAACAGTCATATCGAACGACACTATACGCGTTTTAAAATAAGCGTTTGACCTTAAATCAAAGTATACCAAAGTTTTCAATGTAATCAATGCGGAAGCATAAACGTTTGTAAACCCATAAGTAATAAATGAACAAAACAAAGCGCCCAATGTAAAGTAGTAAATGTAAATAAAATTGCTTTCAAATGATAAAAATGATGCATGAGCCTCAGATATGCAACCCTAGCCTTAAGCATGTTAGCAACCCGAGATGACATGCTAAAGTGTGTTAACACAAGGTTGGTGAGTTCACAGTTATAAATAAGTAAATATGTTTGAGTGTTTACTTCGTAAAACAAAACAAATGTGCACCTACCATAGGTAGCTAGCCTATATATCAAGTTACTTAGCGTTTCGAAGCAAAGCTGATAGTTTGTGAGTTGTTTGGGTTTTTTCAATGTCTTATCATAGAGCAATGGCAGTGACAAGGTCAATTAAACACCCGTTCAACCTCCAGTCGAGTTAGCACGACTGAAACGAGTTGGGATTGTCAAACCCTGTAGTACTACTCAAAATTACAATGCTATTTTGATATTAATAGTTCAAGTGTGTAAGGACTTGCGTGATAATGTTTGATCTAAAGTAACAAATGATATACTAGTAATAATAAAACCAGATTAAAATAGTTTGCATGCTTCTCCCCTAAAAAGGAAAGAAAGTAAAAGTGGAGCCGTGAATACTCACCTTAGATGCGTATGAAAAACAAGAAGTGTAACAACCAAAAGGAAGTCGTTACCTAACAAATGTATGTCCATGAGTATGTGTGCATAATGGTCAAGATGAACCCCTTGTATCTAAACAACATAAGTGTTGTCGTGTTCAAGAAATGCTTGATAAGTTTAACCAAGTTGACTTTTGATGACCAAAGTTGGTCGGACTGACCCAATGACCCGTTGGTGACTCAAATAAATAAAAACATGTTTATTCATGCACAAATATGTCAAATAATGATTCACATAAAGTATGACATGGTTACACATGTGTAACCCATTTTCAAAGTCATCAAGCTTATCGTAACAAACATGTAAATATCCACATAACACATACCACAATCATCCACAACTAGAGGTGGCAAAAGAGATCTAAAGATGTCATTTTGGGTCATAAAGGGTGTTTTAAAATAAACACAAACAAACAAACAAACAAACAAACAAACCCAGTATATCCCACTCAAGAGTAGGGTCTGGGGAGGGTAGGTGTAGGCGAGTCTTTCTTCTATCTTGTTAGGGTGTTTTAAAATAAAGATGGGTTAAAATTGATTAAATAAAAAACACAAGTGGATCAAGATGTGTTAAAAGTCTTTTTGGAAAAAAAGAAACATAGGTCAAGATGGGTTTTCAAAATTAGATCTAGAAGTCTAAGTCAATTTTTCTTTCACTCAAATTGACCGCCTCCGTCGCACAAGGCACCACCGCACCA
>BJCN01054659.1:0-21082 GCA_018326445.1 Flaveria brownii | reverse complement strand
AATAAATTAAAAACCTATTGTTTATTAAAAACAAACCTTTTTAAAAATAAATTTTATAAAATACAGAATAAAGCAAACTACTTTTTTAAATTAAATTTTTTAAAAAAATACTTAAAAATCATTATTTTTCTACAAAAATAAAAGTTTAAGAAAAATAAATTGTTATTTATTTACTTAAAGTAGCTATTTATACGTAACTATAATCATATTTATCTTCAAGCATGATTTTATAATACATAAATTTTTATTACTAATGATTTAATATATTATTTATTCCGTCCGTGTAATACACGAGGACTAACCTAGTATGGAATAAATATGGGTTTTTTTAATTAGATTATGATTGTATATTAGTTTCTTTGTAATTTTGATCGTATAGCACTAGTTATTTTTGTTCTTTTTTATTTTTATTAGCTCCATTGGTCCTTTTGTGAGTGAGTTTGATTATATTAGAATGTTTTCGTAGTTGAGTTATGAATATCAACAATGCTAGTCACTCAAACAACTCATTAAATTTCCTAATTTGTTAACAAAAAGATAAAACGACAGTTGCAAAACTTTTTCTTTGGGTTGAAACTTTTCTATATATTCACTTCAACTATTTTAATAACGACCATGCTGAGAAACAAAAAACTGATGACATTTAGATATTCTTATAACATTTAATTACTTTGCCAATTAGATGTTAGAAAAATGTCTGAGTGAACTATTTTTGTAATATGGAAAAATTAGTTACAGAATCCCATGAGAGTCGATGAAACCATAAGCACCCGAAGTATAAATGTAAACATGTAGCGATAAGTCGTAAATAGAGTAACCCCACACCATTTTTGTAATTTAAATAGTGGCCCATGTTTGATGCAGTTTTGTCCTACCAAGTTGCAGAGATTTTTTTTAACTTAATTTCAAACAATTGTTTACTCTTAAATACCACCTAACCTTACATTTTTATAGATATAAACTCATATAACTTCTAGTAGTCAGTTCCACCAGACTACACGAGTTTTTTTTTTTTTACTATTTTCACAATATTTATTTTGTTTAAAATAAATTTTCTTTTACTTCTACATTTAGTGGTGTTTTTATTTAGTATGTTACTCCTTGTTTATCTTGCTAGTTAGTGTTAATTAAAATAATAATTTTCATTGTACAATTGATTATTATATTGTTCTTCTAAAGCTAGATTTTTCTTAAAAAAGTTCTAATTTTAATCCAATTTTTTAAAAAGCGTTCTAATTTCAACCCATTTTTTTAAGTTTTATTTTTAACACAACGCAAATATGACTCATTCAAATTTGTCAGGACCTATTTTTCAGTCCCTCTCCGAAAAAAGGTTCCCGTATCTATCAGTGCAACCTAAAACACTTGATCTACTATCAAAATTTATCATATCGATCCTAACATGTTTATTTAGCACCTCTATGCAATCCTCTAATTTCTCTTTTGGTGAATGGGATGCTTTATCAATACAGGAATTTGGGCAATTATGGGAAATAAATGATACCCGAATTAGTCAGAGAGTCAGAATGGGCTTTCGAGATATTATTATCAATCAAAGAAGAGGAATTTGGGTTGATGTTAAAAGTAGCAACATGGCATGTGGGTTTTATTATTTATTAAAGGTAAGCATAATTAATACAAGAGGTTAGTAATAAGCTAAGAACCCCGTAACAATTACAAGAAAAATAAAACGGAGAATACAAAAACAACAACACATTTACTAGGGAGCTAAAAGCTTTAAAAGATTATGAAAGATATCACTTCTTAGCTTTAGCTTTTATCCTATTCTTGATCCAAAGTGGTGTAAGAGCCTTGATGTCACCGATGATGAGAGGAAAAGATGTAGCCTTACGGTTTGAAACCATTCCTTCCTCGCTTCCATATACACCAACGCGAGATTAATATAATGGCGTGAACCATTTTCTTTTTAACTTCATCTCCGGGGATATTCTTGTGAGCCTCAAACAAATCTTTGAATGAAAAGTAAAAAATAATGGAAATTTATACTATTGACTACTTACGACCACACAAAATTTACTATTCTCCATAAAGTGAAAAGATGCTTGACCGACTCCTTAAATTCACCACATGATTTGCATATTGGGTTTTCCACCGAGACATTCTTCTGAATGAGAGCATAAGAGTAGAGATTATTTACACTTCAGCTTGCCAGTTAAAATTGTTGATTTCTTTAGAACCCCATTGTTACACTCAAACTTATACAAAACATCATGTCGAGGAATCTTGAAAATAAGGCCCTTGATATTAAACACAGTGAAATTGTCATTTTTGGCTCCCCCCACCCCACCCAACCTAGCACCACTTGTCTTCTATTTTTTCATTAATTTTGATGAACTCAAGTAAAAGGAAGAGACTATTTAATTGGTTTATCTCAGCTAGATCAGAAGGATCCTTCTTCCAACGTCATAGACATGAAACCGGACCATTTGTTTGCATAAAACAGTCCTTAACAATGACCCATTTATTCTTGGCGAAAGGCAAATAATTCGGGATAGCATTTGCAGAGTGGACCGTCTCTTATTCAAGTATGTAATCAACAGAAAATCATGTTCCTTTTACCCGTCTTACTAGTGAGCAGCCTTCTTTTGTCAATGTTAACCTTGTGAAGATCAACCTCTACCTTAAAATTGTTTTTTCACAAACCAGGACAAAACATTTTAGTCATATAGCACTCCAAGATCTTGTGTTTTGGTGGATGGATCAAATGACATTCCGCCATATTCTGTCTTTCCAATTTAAATCTCCACCACCACCGAGCCAACATCTTGATATTAATTTCCTTTAAATGTTTAATGAGATAATCCTAAGACCCCCTCGATCCTTTGGAACTTAATTAATGTTATCAATTGAATCAGAAAAGTTCAAAAACACCAAATTAGACAACAGAAAGAACTACTATATCATAAGCAACACTCAGATTACAAAGGAATTGAAATGAAGATTTCTTATGAATAAGAAAAAGAGAGCTACTCTATGATAACCTAATCTCCCTTTTTAAACATGCTCAATAGTTTGTTAACAGTAATTAACAAACATCATCATTATTACAACATACCCCTTTATGTTTAACTAATCAACACAAATGCCCCTTGTACTTATAGCAAGATAACTACTATCAACTAAACTCCAACATACTATAGTTGACTTCACATACCAAACTAATTCACAATCTCCACCTTGAATTTAATCTATAACAAGTCTTTCAACCTACACCCAATGCTTCTAAACAAAACTGAAACTTAGCCCTTGGCAAAGGCTTAGTAAACATGTATGCTGCATTTAGATCAGTATCAACCTAAACAACTTCAGCCTTCTTGGAACTTACCACCTCACGAATGAAATGATATATCACCCTTATATGTTTAGTCCTATTTTGAAATACACAACTCTTAGTTAATTGAACAGCCCCTTGGTTATCATATAATACAAAAGCACTGGCATTTAATTCCAAATCAGCACCAAACCTTTTGAACCATAATGCTTCCTTAACAGCTTCAGTAAGTGCAATATACTCTGACTCAGTTGTAGACAAAGCAACCACTGACTGCAACCTGGCTCCAGCTGATCAAATTTCATAAAAACTTAAAGACATAGCATGTTATAAACCTTCCTTTGTCCTGATCTTTAGCATAATCCGAATCCACATATCCAGTCACTACATGCTCATCATGAGATACGACTCCATAGATCAAGCCAACTTTCATAGTACCATTTAGACACCTTAGGATCCATTTGATTGCACACTAATGCTATTTGCCTGGATAAGCCAAATATCTGCTCACCATGCTGACTCCATATCTTATATCTGGCCTACTACACACCATCAAATACATCAGGCTTCGCACAATATTTACATATAGTACTCTTGGCATATACTCCACCTATTGATCTATGCTTGGACAATTGCCATTAGATAACTTGAAATGTTATGAGAATGGAGTACTTACAGGATTACAACTGTCCATTCCAAAGTTCTTTAGTACCTTCAACAAATATGAGCTCTGAGAGATCATTAACTGTCTATTACTTTTATCTCTCATGATCTCCATGCCAATAATCTTTCTAGCTTCACCAAACTATTTCATCTCAAATTCACCCATTAGAAGCACCTTAGTTGTCTCTATCTCATTCTTATCTTTGCATGCTATTAACATATCATCAACATACAATAAAAGATATACATATTCATGATGTGCATATTCTTTTAAGACTGTCATAGTCACTCCGATGAAACCATGAGTTATCACAAAATCATCAAAGCGCCTATACCATTGCCTGGAAGACTGTTTCAGCCCATAAAAAGATCTTTTCAATAAGCACACCTTATCTTCACTTCCCTTGATCTCAAAACCCCTTGGTTGAGCCATATATATTTTCTCATCCAAGTAACCATGTAAAAAGGCGTTTTTTACATCCAATTGCTCCAATTCTAAATCGTAACATGCAACAATGGATAACACGATCCGGATTGATGTGTGTTTAACCACTAGTGAGAAAATTATAGTGTAATCTACTCCAGCTTTCTATGTAAACCGCTTTGCTACAAGTCTGGCTTTGAACCTAGGAGGTTCCTCATGAGTGGCACCATCCTTCAACTTGTACAGCAACTTGCAGGCTATCAACTTTTAGTCTGCAGGATTGTCAACCAACTCCCATGTCTCATTCTTATACAAAGATTCCATCTCCTCCTCTATTGCTCTAATCCAGTTTAATTTCTCTGATGACATAACTGCTTCATCAAAAGTAAGAGGCTCCAAGACTGCATCTTTTTCAGCTATCATAAATGCTATAGCAGACACTTCATCACCCTGTCTAAACCTTAAAGGAGGTTACACTTTTCTCCTAGGTCTGTCCCTTACAAGACTATAATTAGGCTAGTTGATAGTTTGACCAGACACAACCTTATCATCTCAGGAGGTGGGCAACTCCACCTCAATTTGGACTTTAGAAGCTCATGTATCATCTTCAGAGTCCATCTCATCTTTATTCATGATATCTTTATACATCACTTCTTCATTAAATGTTACATCTCTGCTTACTATTACTTTAGGGTTATCAAGCCTCCACAGCCTATAGCCCTTGACCCCTTCAAGGCAGCCCAAGAACACACACTTCTGGGCCCTGGGATCTAGTTTCCCCTAGTTGACATGTTCAAAAGCTAATAAACCAAACATTCATAAGTTGTTGTAGTTCAACTTTTCACCACACCAAACCTACATAGGTGTTTATTTTTTCTAGAGCTGCACTTGGAGACCTGTTGATCAGGTATGCAGCTATCATGACAGCCTTTGCCCAGAATGACTTAGGAAGACCAGAGCTTGATAATAAACATCTCACCTTATCTAAGAGAGTCTATTCATGCACTCTACTAGACTATTCTATTGTGGAGTCCCTGGCACAGTGAGATGCCTAGTAATTCCTTGATCTTAACAATAGTTATTAAATTCAATACTGCAATATTTAAGTACATTGTCAATTCTCAGCTTCTTACCTTGTGGTCTACCTGGTTTTCAACTAAAATCTTCCATTTTTTGAACTTGCATAAGGCTTCACTCTTTCTTTTCAGAATAAAGATCCACACCCTTCTTGAATGATCATTAATAATTAACAAGAAATAGTAAGCCCCACCTAGGTAAAGCATGTTTTTTTAGTTGGACTCCATAGGTCAGCATGTACATAGTCAAATAAACTGGTGATCTTATGACTTCCTTTGCTAAACTTCACTCTGTGTGCTTTACCAACTACACATTGCTCATAAAATCCCACTTCATAATTGGTGAGACCAGATAATACAACCTGGTTGTTTAACTTTATCAATCCTTGATGACTTATGTGGCCCATTCTCTAATGCCATAAGATTACAGTCTCATTAGATACTAACACAAGTGACACTCCTCCCACTAATGCATTACCATCAAGAGTATAGATGTTGTTTTCTCTTTGTGTACCTGAGAGTAAAACCAGAGAGCCTTTGATCACTTTAGCCTTCCCTTCTTTAAGGCTTACTTAAACACTGACTTCTCAAATGTGCCTATTGACAATAGACTCCTCTTCATATCAGGAACATACCTGACATTGTCCATCTTGATGGTCGTTCTATTGTGCAGCTTGAACATAACTGACCCAATCCCTTAAATCTCACAACCTCTATCATCACCAAGTTTTACTAAATCAATTTTCCTAAACTTGAGATCAGAAAATACCTCTTTAAGGGGGTCATATGAAATGAGCATCCCAAGTCTAATACCCATCCGACCTTATCATCTGCCTTAATGGCCATAAGCACATCGACACTTTCATACCCATCAGAATTATCCTCAGACTGAGTATAATTTGATGAGTTCTTAGACCCACTTTGATCTGCTTGTTTCTTCTTCCATTCTAGACAATCCCTTTTCAAATGCTTATCCGAGTGACATACAAAACACTTCCTCCGATACTTTGACTTGGATCTAGACTGACTTCTTGGCCTTTGACTTATGTGATCTTTATGATCTGACCTTCCCCTGGCAAAGAGCCCTTCTCCACTTTCCTTTCAAGTCGGATCTCTTTTTCAACTCCCTAGAGTTAAGGGATGCCAGTACTTCTTCCATGGACAGGGAATCTCTCCAGAGTAAGGTGTCCACAAAATGTTTATAGTGAGAGGGTAAGGAGGTCAAGAATATATTGCTTGATCTTCCTCGTCTAATTCTATTTCCATATTCTCTAAATCCAGGATAAGTTTATTGAAATCATCCGTGTGATCTTCTATAAACTTACCTGAATTCATTTGAAAAGTGTATAGCCTCTTCTTCAAATATAGTCGATTCGTCAAGCTCTTTATCATGTATAATGACTCCAACTTCGTCCACATCCCTGCAGCGGAAGTTTATTTTGTCACCTCTCTAAGAACTCTGTCCAGACTTAGTATTATGGCACTATGTGCCTTAATCCCCATTTCTTTCCACCGTTTAGTAATCTCTTTTCGTTCTTTATCAGTAGCACCATCGAGCACTTTTGTGTTTCCTTTGGCTAGCACATCAGCTAGACCTTGATTGACCAATATGGCCCTCATCTTCACCCTCCACAGGCTGAAATTATTTTTGCCATCGAATTTCTCGATCTCGAATTTAGTCGACACCATCTTCCTTTCTATTAACTCTTCTTTGATTCAATTCTTCATATCAGTCCTTATCGACTCTAATACCACTTGTTATCAATTGAATCAGAAAAGTTCAAAAAAACTAAATTGAATAACACAAAAGAACTACTATATCATAAGCAACACTCAGATTACAAAGGAATTGAAATGAAGATTTTTTATGAACAAGAAAAGAGAGCTACTCTATGATAACCTAATCTCCCTTTTTAAACCTGATCAATAGTTTGTTAACAGTAACTAACAAACACTATCATTATTACTACATACCCCTTTATGTTTCACTAATAAACACAAATGTCCATTGTACTTATAACAAGATAACTACCATCAACTAAACTCTAACAAACTATAGTTGACTTCACATACCAAACTAATTCTCAAATAACTTGTAAATATATCCATAATATCTCTACTAGTTATAAAAAGTATCATTTTAGTTTGTGTGGAACTAGTTTTCTACTTCCTTTCTCCACATTCTTAGATCATCTACAAGTAACAAGATTATAACAAAATAGAAATTGCATATGAATATGTAAATTAAATAAAACATTAATAAACAAGCCAATGTTCATAGTTAAAAAGCTTGATTAAGATAACAAAAAATGATTACACAGATAAAATTCTTCTTTTTAACTTTTAAAGTTTCTCTTTTTTGTTTTAATGTTTTGAAGTCTAGATATATGATATATTTTATTTTTATCTTAGAGCACCTACAATACGGGCTTTAGATCACTTATGGGTAAGTTAAGGATACGGAGGAGAGAAGAAGTAAGGTGCAGGAAAGGGTATAGACGTTATTGTGCAAGAACACCCAAAACCAGGTGGAATTCTTATGACGGAGAAACTGGTTTTGGGTGTTCTTGCACAAGAGCTGGTTTTGCAGCCTTCTGTCAGAGAAACTCTTATGGATCACTAAACTATACTTAACAAGGTGGAAACAGGAAAATGTTGCTTTTTGATGCAAGTCAAGCAATGATGATATCAAACCTTTCTAGTGAAGTATTTGTATTGTATTTTGAAGAAATAGAATTGTTAAAATTACTATAATTCTATATCCAAACACATATAAAACATATCTTATAAGTTTATTATTATTGTTATTAATGCCTCTCTGTTTTCTTTTTGCATATATCTGCTGATGAGTTCGTGGGCTGATATTGTTGCTAATGGGCTGATAATGGGATCTGCTAGTGGGCTAATAAAGGTCTCCTAATGGGCTGCTTTTAGGGTTTGGTGTGTGTTCTCACAATATGAACACAACACAAAACACAATCAGCCTCATACGCTTTCTTCTTCATCTTTTAGGGTTTCAACAGAAGTTGAATCTTCATAACTATTGTTTGCTTTGTTCTTAATCTTTTCACATACCATTACAACAATGATTTGTGATTAGTTTCTTCTGGTTGTAATCTATTCATTATACTTTGTTTTAAATCGATAATTCTTTCTAGATTTATGACAAGTATTTTACAAAAGAGATTCCTAAAAACAATAGTGGGTTTTCCTTTTACTAAAAAAAGTTATGAAGTGCAATAATTTGTTTTGGTACAATCATTGGAATGAAAGGATATCTTACCTAATTATATACATTTGTAAAACGGTCTAAAACAAGACCCCTATATTTTGATTTATGTTGGAAAATGTGTATACGACAACAAACTTCACATATAGCCATGTTCATATTAATCTGTTCGTTATACTTTGTTTTAAATCGATAATTCTTTCTAGATTTGTGACATGGTATCAGAGCCGAAGGCTCTGGTCGATTGAAACATCTCCTGGTTCTTTTCTCTTCCGCTACGTTGCTGACTATCACTGGTTTCGAGTCTAGGGTTTCAAACATCAAAATCCTAGTTTCGTTGGTTTCATCGAAGACGAACCGAAGCTACTGGTTCTTGGACGGGCTGATCTGATTCAGAGGGTTTCTTCTCAAAACCCTTTCTGGCTGGTGATTATTGGGTGTTCATCGAAAACCCTTCTCAAAACTCTTGGTTACTTCTGCAATAGAAGAAGAACGCAGTCTAGAAACTCCGTTTCTTGGCTCATATATTTTGGGTACAAATCTCTAGAGATTATTCTGATTAATTGCTGTAACCCTAAGTGAAGGTTACAGTGATTAGTCCTGCTTTGGAATACCCTGTACAGGGAACCCCACTGTGAGATCTTTCTAACTCTCTTATTCTCCATTTATTTATCTTGTTTAGGCACTATTGACCAGGTTAGGAGTACCGGATCTGGTTTTTTACAGGAAGTGTCTTATATCTGATATTTGTGTTACTTTGTGTTTTTTATGCATCACTTGTGTGCTTTTCTTTACGTGTTGCATCATAACAGCCTGGATTAACCCTTGATCTGCCAACTAGATTGGTGTGAAAACCTGGCTCTAATCCTTGTTGTTTCCTTCTGTGCGTGTGTTTGTGTGCCTCCATTCTTATCTGTGATATTATGGCTATGGTAAACACTGATATGACTCTGGTCAGTAAGATTGAGGCTAGTGACCCATTGTATCTCCATCCCAGTGACACCAGTGCTTTAACAATTACCACTATCAAGTTAAAAGGAACTGATATATACACTATTTGGGCCAGTTCAATGAAACTAGCCCTACAAGTAAAAAACAAAACTGGTTTTATAGATGGTTCATGTAAAAAATCAACCACTGACGAGGTACTGGCTAGTCATTGGGAGAGATGCAACTCGGTTGTTCTTACTTGGATTTTAAACTCTGTATCTGAAGAACTATACGTGGGACAAGTGTTTTCTAAACTTGCCTCTGAGGTCGGGACAGAACTGAAGGAAACTTATGATAAAGTTGATGGGGCTGTTGTCTTTAGTCTATATCAAAAGATAAACTCATTTTCTTAAAATGGAAGCACTATTTCTGAATACCATCATAAACTTAACTCAATATGGAAACAAATTGACAACATGTTACAGCTTCCTTCATGTACATGTAAGGCCTCAAAGGAGTTTAATGATTTTAATCATATGATGAAACTTTTCCAATTTATCATGGGTCTTGATGATGTTTATCAACCCGTGAGAACTAACCTGCTGACCAGAGAACCTCTCCCAACCTTAAAAACTGCCTTTTCAATTGTGTCAAGAGAGGAATCACATAGAAACGTTAATACTACATCTAAAAACAATCAAAATGTAGGTTTTGTTTCAAAAACAAACCAACTTACTGAAAATAGAAAAAGAACTGGTAAAGGACCTAATCCTAATCCAAAATGTACTCACTGCAATAAGATAGGTCATACAGTTGAAAGATGTTTTGAGTTAGTCGGTTACCCTCAAAATAATAAACAACGGGGAGGTCAAAACTTTGGTCAAGGTTCAAAGGGAAATAGTTCTGGTTCTAACAAGTCTAGTGCAGCAAACTCTGCTACTATTTCCCATGTGACAGCACTTACAGCTGATCAGATTTCAAAACTGCTAGGGTTGATAAATGAAAATTCTAACGACATCCCTCAAAACTCCAATATTGGTGGTAATAATTTCTGCTCCTACTTTAAAAATTTTCAAAATCAACTTATTTTTAGCTTCTCTTCTGATTTAAACAACAACTCTACAACTGGGTGGATCATAGATTCAGGGGAAAATCAACATATGGTAATGAGTGACGAAAATGTTGTGGATCAAATCAATGTCTCTGAATTGAACATTACTGTGAAGCATTCTAACGGAACATGTGCCACTGTTACTAAAATAGGAAACATCAAATTAAGCGAAAAAGTCTTTCTTAAAGATCTTTTTGTTATCCCTGAATATTGTGTAAACCTTATCTCTGTGTTTAAACTGACTAGAGATAACAATGTTTCTGTTACCTTTAATGAAAAAAATTGCTATATCCAGGATTCACTCACAAGGAGAACCCTGGTGACTGGTGAACAAATTGATGGCATTTACTTTTGTGGGGTAGGTTCTAAATCCATTAAAATGTGTCTAACCAGTCATGAATCCATAAACATGTGGCACTCAAGACTTGGTCATCCCTCTAATCAAGTCTTGAAGGTCTTAGGAGAGTCTATTAAAATCAAGATGCCTAATTCTTCTTCTCCTTGTGAGGTGTGCCATAGAGCCAAGCAACATAGGGAACCCTTTCCTCTTAGTGATCACACATCTCAGTTCATTGTTGACCTCGTTCACTTAGACGTGTGGGGTCCTTACCGCATATAAACTAGGGAGGGATACAAATACTTTCTTACAGTTGTTGATGACTATACAAGGGCATTATGGGTTTTCTTAATGCATAGCAAAGATGAAGTGTTTTCTAACATCGAAAGTTTTACAAAACTATTAAAAAAATCAGTTTGATAAATCTGTTATGACTTTCAGAAGCGATAACGGGACTGAATTTAAAAATAAAACTTTCTCTGATTTTAATAGGCAAAATGGAATAATACACCAAACCTCCTGCCCTCACACTCCTCAACAAAACGGTATTGCCGAGAGGAAACATCGACACTTGTTAAACGTTGCTCGTGCCCTCCTATTTCAAAGTGGTATTCCCCTTATTTTTTGGCCTGAATGCATTCTAACTGCCGCATATTTGATCAACAGGACACCCTCTTCTGTTCTAAGTGGAAAATCTCTGTATGAATTGTTGTTTGGTTTTTCACCCTCTCTTACACATTTAAGGACTTTTGGATGTTTGTGTTTCAGCACTATTTTAAATAAGTCACATAAATTTGAAAGTAATGCTGAAAAATGTGTTTTCATGGGTTATTCACATCAAAAAAAGGGTTACAAATTGTGGAGTATTGATAAAAAAAACTTTTTATTTTCTCTCGCGATGTTAAATTTTATGAATCCGTCTTTCCCTATAAAGACGGGCCTTTGTTAAATGAAGTTTTAAATAAAAATGACATCACTAATTCATTAAATTTTTTTGACCTCTACTACACAAACAACCCAACTGATGCCTTAAGTGATACACATGATTTACTCACCGATGATGATGAGAGGGTGCAAAATGATGCTTCTATTCCTCCTCAGCAGCCTGTTTGCAGTCCTCAAGCTGAGAAGGAGGCTGTCTCACAGCAGCCTCTCGGCTTGGGTAAAGGCATCGACGAGGCTGATCGAATGAATGAAACAAATGAAGCTAATATACCTTCTGAGGGGACATCATCTCAACCTGCTAATACTGATCTACGGAGATCCACTAGAACTTCACACCCTCGAAAACTTAATGACTTTATCATTAAGGGTAAAGTAAAATATGGATTAGAAAAGGTTGTAAATTACACAAATTTAGATAGTGAAAACCTATATTTTACATCCATCTTAAACAAAGGCTTAGAACCTAGAACCTATAAGGAATCATCTTTAGACCTAAATTGGATAAATGCGATGAATGATGAAATGGCTGCCCTAAATCGAAACAATACATGGGACCTTGTTGACCTTCCCCCAAATAGAAAACCCATCGGGTGTAAGTGGGTTTTTAAAATCAAATACAAAGCCTCAGGTGAAATAGAACGCTACAAGGCCCGGCTAGTGGCAAAAGGGTATAATCAAAAAGAGGGCATTGATTTTGATGAAACCTTTTCCCCCGTTGTCAAAATGGTTATTGTTAGAATTATTTTGTGTTTAGCTGTTCAATTTGATTGGCCTCTTTACCAACTTGATGTTAATAATGCTTTTTTATATGGTAACTTAAATGAGGATGTATACATGACTCTTCCCGAAGGTTATTTTTCAAAAAATGACACTCGGGTATGTAAACTAAATAAGTCTTTGTACGACCTCAAGCAAGCCCCCCGTATGTGGAATGAGAAACTTGTGGGGGTACTCCTTGAACTTGGTTTTGTTTAAAACAAAACTGATTATTCTCTGTTTATTAAAATTCGTGGTCATGTGATGGTTTTTTTGCTTGTGTATGTGGATGACATTGTGCTAACCGGAAATGACCCAAATAAAATTAAGAAAGTCAAAGAGTTACTTTCTTGGTATTGAGGTTATTAGAAATAATAAAGGTGTTTGCTTATCCCAGCGTAAGTACTGTCTGGAATTATGGAGTGAATTTGGTCTGTCTGGTTGTAAACTTATTACCACACCTTTAGAACAACATCATATTGTTTCTACTCAATGTAAAAATGAAACCACCTCGTTAGAAAATGTTACTGAATACCAAAAGTTAATAGGAAAACTCATATATTTGTCTCATACACGACCTGATATCTCTTATTCTGTTCAGTTTTTAAGTCAATATATGCATTGTCTTACTATATCACATTTTAAACTTGGTCTTCGGTTACTGAGGTATTTAAAAAAGGCCCCGGGTAACGGGCTCCTATTCAGCAAAGGTGAGTCTCTTGGTCTTGTTACTTGCGTAGATTCGGATTGGGGTAAGTGCATTGATACTCGAAAATCTGTCACAGGTTTTTGCATTTTTCTTGGAAATTCCCTTATTTCCTGGAAAAGCAAAAAGCAAAACACTATTTCACGGTCCTCTGCTGAAGCTAAGTACCGTGCTATGTGTACTGCCACCTGTGAGGCAATTTGGGTTAGTAATCTGTTGGGTGAATTGGGGTTTCATGTTCCTTTACCTGTTCCCCTTCTTTTTGATAATAGTGTAGCTTTGTCTATTGCTGCAAATCCCTTATTCGGACTGTTTCAACATCTTCTGATCAACAACCTGCAGATATTTTTACAAAAGGTTTATTTCCCTCCCAACATGACTACCTTTGTCAAAAACTGCATATGTATGATGTGTTTGGATATTGAATTATGGGGGGTGTTAAAATTACTATAATTCTATATCCAAACACATATAAAACATATCTTATAAGTTTGTTATTATTGTTATTAGTGCCTCTCTGTTTTCTTTTTGCATATATTTGCTGATGAGTTCGTGGGCTGATATTGTTGCTAATGGGCTGATAATGGGATCTGCTAGGGGGCTAATAAAGGTCTCCTAATGGGCTGCTTTTAGGGTTTGGTGTGTACCGCCTCTCTTGCTCGGGCTATATAATATTGTGGTGTGTTCTCACAATATGAACACAAAACAAAACACAATGAGCCTCATACGCTTTCTTCTTCATCTTTTAGGGTTTCAACAGAAGTTGATTCTTCACAGCTATTGCTTGCTTTGTTCTTAATCTTGTCACATATCATTACAACAATGATTTGTGATTAGTTTCTTCTGGTTGTAATCTGTTCGTTATACTTTGTTTTAAATCGATAATTCTTTCTAGATTTGTGACAAGAATTTTACAAAAGAGATTCCTAAAAACAATAGTGGGTTTTTCTTTTACTAAAAAAAGTTATGAAGTGCAGTAATTTGTTTTGGTACAATCATTGGAATGAAACGATATCTTACCTAATTATATATATTTGTAAAACGTTCTAAAACAAGACCCCTATATTTTGATTTATGTTGGAAAATGTGTATACGTGATGTCGTTCAACTAATATGGTATGTGTTCCTCAAGACGACAACAAACTTCACACAGCCATGTTCATCTTAGTCATGAACGCTGATAATTTTTTATGGAATCACTGAATTACACAAGAATCAAGCTTTGTTCTTTTATTTTACGAATATGGGCATATATACCACAATTCCAAATACTTTTGTTGGGGCATCAAGAGATATGTTTAAGGTACTTGTTAAGCTAGAGCATGCAATGAGGTTTTGTAGTTCAAACACTTTTAATGACAATAGTTCATCAAGTAGACAACACCGGTGACCAAAAAACCCCAAATATAACATAATTTTGGCTCAATAAACCAATTTAAATTTACAAGCAATGTGTTTCCAATAAACCACAACATAAGTGCAGATTTTCATTTGAAGACAAACATAAACCAACCAACCAGAATAATAATAATACAAATCCTACATTATTCCACTTTAACAAAACAACAATCTCACCAAAACTGGGCTCTCAACCAAATCCAGTTACCAAACACTACAAATCTAGGAAAACAAACTCCTCAATGGCTGGGATCTCCCCAATTCTCTTTAGAGCCGACTTGCTCGGCTGCTCATCCACACCAATCGCCATAATCGCTTGCTTTCGTGGTGCGATCCTTCCAACACTCATGAAGCTCACATTCACATTCTCTTCACCGAGTAAGCTACCAACAGTTCCAATCATACCCGGCTGGTCAACCTGCCTGCAGAGAATAATATTGCCTTCTAGACTCACATCCACTTCAAATGCACCGACTTTGGTCAAATGTGGGATTCCGTCTTTGACCTTGCCTTCCACTGTCACCTCCCCGGACTCAGATATTGCACTCGCGAACCTTGACTCCACATTTGCAATTTGGACCTGGATTGACTCGAGTGGCCTCTCGGGTGATCCGTCTAGGATCACTCGTTCTTCAGTGATGCGGACTCCTCGTTGTTTGGCTGTGAAATCTGCGTTGACCAAGTTGACAAAAACGCTAGAAATGGGCTCGATTAGACCTTTGGTCACCATGGCCCGGAGTAGTCTTGTGTCTAGATCATCGGGTGCTCTGGCTGAAGCGTATGTGACCTTAACTGACTTCACTCCGCTTCCACCGGCTACTAGTTGAACTGCCAACCGCCCAAGTTTTTCAGCGAGTGTTACATACGGCTTCAGCTCTGTAAGAACCTATTGCCAAAAAGAAAACAAAAAGATCAGGACGCATTATAAAAATATTATTTACTCAGTTATAGCGAGTAATAATAATATAATATGATCTAGTACCTCAGCAGGAACCATGGGAGCATTGACTGCAGTGGCAGCAAGTTCACCTTTTAGGGCTCCAACAACAGCTTCCGCAATTTCAATGGCTACTCCTTCCTGCAAAAAAATTGAATATTACATGCTAATAATCATAAAATTATCAAGTCAAACGAACTTAAAACCGTTTTTAATTACTAACAAACCTGAGCTTCCATAGTACTAGCACCAAGATGAGGAGTAACAGTCACATTTTCATGTTGTATAAGCTTGCTATCCTTTGGTGGTGGCTCCACAGTGAAAACATCAAGTGCAGCCTGCAAGCAAGTGCAATATGATTAGAAATTGCAAAATAAGCAGGAACATATAAGATATAATTTACCTGGGCTACAATGCCTGCATCAAGTGCTCTAACCAAAGCTTCTTCATCGATGACTCCACCACGAGCAACATTGACTATTCTAACTCCCTTTTTCATCTTTGCAAAGTTTTCATCATTCAAGATTTTCGAGGTAGCGGGAGTGAGGGGCATGTGAAGTGAGAGGAAGTCGGCTGTTGAGATGGCTTCATCAAAACTGACCAAGTCAACTCCTATAGCATGAGCGCGGTCAGCTGGTGCATAAGGGTCATGTGCAATGACATGCATACCGAGCCCCTTAGCCCGCCTTGCGACCTCTGTTCCAACCTTTCCAAAACCCATCACTGCAAGAGTCTTGCCAACAAGTGAAACACCCACGTATTTGTTCCTCTGCCATTTCCCTGAATCGAGCACAAACATTAAGGTAAAGCATATTAGATTAAATCACACTAGTTAAAGGGGAGCAAGGTGCGTTACTAGGCGCCCAGCACAGCAAAAGCACCGTGAGTCCAACATGGGTCACAAGCACACATTCCAGCCAAAACTGGTCTGGAACATCGAAAACCGGTCAGAAACATCTAAAAATGATCTGAAACATCTTAAAAATGGCCTAAAACATGTCTAAAACCCCTAAAAATAACATGCTTATAATGTGCGCGTTGCTTAAAAAGCCCTCCTTTATTAAACACCTTGTGCCGAGGCTCAAGGTTCGCCCTTTGCACCTTGAGTGCGCCTAGCGTCTTCAGCTATCTAAAATTAATATAACAATGCCTATTTCCTTTATTAGATTTATCTCAATTTCAAGATATCCTAACATTAAGTAAATTGAACCCATAATTCAAATCAAAGATTTGAAGGAAATTGCCAATGGGTAGATGATAAGACTCCAAACAAGCAGCAATCCACAACCACTAAACACAAAAATAGTAACATATCGATTGCAAAAAACAACTATATATCCTATCTAAAATGACAATAAAGACATGAAAACTAAGCAAACGTTTGTCACCATCTTACAACATGCCAAAAGCACCAACATTTCAAGAAACTGCAAAAAACCAAAAGAAAATTCACAAGATTTAGCAAAATAACTCTACTCCAGTCAACCTCATAACACTCTGTATCTACTTAAAAACCTAGATCCACTTATAACCCATCAAGAACACATGCACCACAACTGTTCGACGAAATGCCAAACAGAAAAATCATCAACAAATCAAAGAATCGAACACATACCAGCTTTAATCGACGCATCAGCCTGAGCCACATTCCTAGCCATAGCCGTAAGCAACGCGATCCCATGCTCAGCAGCAGCAACCGTATTAGCCGTTGGCGCGTTAACCACAAGGCACCCATGCTCCGTCGCCGCACCCAGATCCACATTATCGATCCCAACACCAGCCCTCCCCACAACCTTCAACCGACCACCGGACGACTCAAACACCTCACGGCTCACCTTCGTCCCACTGCGCACAATCAACGCATCACACAGCGAGATCTTTGTGCAGAGCTCCTCAGGGCTCAAGTTATAGGAACAATCGACGTTGGCGAAATCTTTCAACAGATCGATTCCAGCTTCCCCCAGCTTCTCGGCGACGAGGACGGTGGGCTTGGCGCCCATTGACGCCACCACCAGCACCAGCTGCGCACGGCGGCGGTGGTGGTGGTGGCGGAGGGGGAGGGATATGGGGAGCTTGTATTTGAGGGATGAGAGTGAGGTGATCTTTGGTGTTGATCGAGCTGATATGAGGGTTGATGATGGTGAAGATGAAGCTGCCATTGTTGTGGTGGTAGACTGGTGGTTGCTAATGTGCGCCGATGGAGTGGGGGTGGAGGGGTGCTATTTATAGGAGTTGGTGGTGTAGTGAATGATGAATGGGGATTTACGCACGCGCTGGCGCGTGGTGGGAGTTGGGGTTTAGTGTGGGGTAGGTGAGTGTGTGTTCACGCGCTTGGTCTTTGGGTCCCACTGAGGGTTGGTGAATGTATTCATTAGTTACGGAATCACCCCTTTTGGTTTTTATCTTTGAATAAACTACCACTTTTGAGTTCTTCTATTTTGGATTTGAATACTACTTTGTAGTTGAAATAAATGTCAAAGTATGTACGTATGCTAATATTGATTACTATTAGTAATGAATTATTAGTATAGATAGAAAAACAAAACTTTCACTTATGTATCTATCTCAAACAAGAATATAGTGAAAAGAAGTAAGGTTGCACGAGTTTTATTTGAATAAACTGTTTTTGATGTATCGTGTCAAGTCTTGTACATAACGTACTTCTTTATATTCTTAAAGATTTTTAGATATTTTTATATATACCATAAAAGAGAATATAGTGTATTTCTGTATACCAATCACATTGTTATTGTAATTAGGTTTATAATATAGATTTATAAACATATATCATTTTGATAAATTAGTCATAAAGATAAGTTTTTATTTTAAATTATAGTAATTTGTATTAATGCATTTTTATAAAAAAGTAATTCATAAATTATTTTGCGTCGTTTCTTTAACAAGTGATCTCTCATTGCATTTTTTTTCGCTATTTTGGCATTTCCCTTCGAGGTCAAAGTATGGAACAAGAAGCAGCATATCGTTTGTGGCTTTGTGGCCAGGACTACTAGCATATATGAAAGACCAACTTTAGTTAAGTTTGCTTTCAAGAATCGAAAGTTGTATGAAGAAAATATGATATGAAAACATGTAGTTAATTTTAAAGAAAAAAAAATCTATATATTGAAAACCTTTTGAACACGATTGTACCCCTCATCTTTCCTTGTTTATGCACTTAGAGCATTTACAATCAATCCTCGATCATCATTCTTATAATTACATTAAATTATTTATTTTATCTTTTTTTATTAAATAATATTTTTCATAATTATATCATTATCTTTACTCTTTAATCTACTCATAACACTATTATAAATTTTAAAAAAATTATGGGGGTTGTACCGTAATTCCTCATATTTAAAGAATCACGGTACAACCCCCATAAATTTTCTTTCTCATTCATTCACAGCCACTCACAAGCATCTAATATAGGGCACACATTCATATAAAAATTAAGAACGGGTTGTGAATGCTCTTATATGTAGAAGACCTCCTTCATCGTTTGTACCCCTCATATATATAACGTAATATGGATTTATGTTTGTAATTGTGTTGTCCGTCTATATAGCGTGAATTGAGAACGTATTTTTACAAAGCCATGATAAAATACATTACATCTTTACAGTTTACTTTTAAGTATCTTATACCCCATGATTTGAATGTTTACATAGTTATTTTATGTTGGTTATTATATATATATTACTAATTACTAATATTTTTATGGATCAAGTGTTGTGTCTTATGTATAATGAGTTGTACCCTTGTTTTTTTTTTAAATTACTTTTAACCCTAATACTAGCTATATTCAAATTCATCTCGTCATAAAGTTTATCCATACCAAATCTTTTCCCTTCCGATGTTAAAACTAAAAAATTACAACAAATCAAGGAGAGCTTTGATACCCTTTTATGAGAGGAATAATAGAAGAATAACATTTTTAACAAATCAGAAACTATCACGTGACATGCTAATGTTGTCTTTTTTTCCATTGTTTTGGCTTCAACTCAAAAAAGATTTGAGTGAAACTATTTAACAAAGAGCCACTACGACTCTGCTTCGGATGATATGTGCGCACATCTCTTACTAGCTAGGGACCCGGGTTTGAGTTCCAGCAACCCTCCTAGGATTACTATTTTTTTTTTTTTGGTTATTATAATTATTTTATTATTTTTTTATTTTAATCTACGTTTTCACCCGGTCATGGGTTAAACTCGTTAGTTTCTTTTATTATTGGTAGGATGGGTAGGTGGACGGTGGTGGCCTTCGTTGCTAAATTTGACGTCTTTTCTTTTCCTCTTGTTTTTAGTAGATGCTTTCTTTAAAATGTTTTTTCTCTAACAAGTTGATGGCATTTGGTTTGTAAAAATATTTAGAAATGAGTATAAGTTTGAAAATAGACAATGTATCATTATGTTAGAAGAAAATATACTTTTATTCACCTATTATAAAAGTACTAAATAGTATGTAAAGTTTATATATTTCTTATTTTTTTTTGAAAAGTTAAACTTCATTAACAAAAGCCACAAGGGACCTCAAAGCAAGGACCCAAGAGCAAAACACAAACAAATTACAAAGTGTTCAAAGGAGCATTACACCAAGCAATCCAATCTAAGTCTTTAAATCTCGATCTATTTCGAATCCAAAAAAACAAAGTCAATTTGATGTGCTCCACAACCTCGATGGATCTACGACCCTTGTTATTGAAAATGCGATTGTTCCTTTCATTCCACATGCCCCATAAGGTAGTGATAATGATACCTCTTAATAAGAATTTGCTGACTTTCGAATTACCTTGATAGTCTGCAATCTTAAGAAGATCCGAAACTTCAAAGGCAAAGATAGGTGCTATACGGCACCACGATTCGATCCTGGACCAAATCTCTACTGCAAATATGCATCCGGTAAATACGTGGGTTAAAGATTCAGCCATCGAGTTACAGAAGACGCACATGTCAGATAGCAAAGGAACGCCTCGTTTAATAATCTCAGTCTTTGTAGGCAGCCGGTCCAAAGAAGCTCTCCACGCCATGATCTTCCATTTAAACGGAGCCCATCCTTTCCAATTCCAATGTTGATTAACCTGATTATTAGACCCCGAAAGCAGCAGCTTTTTAACCTCCTTAACCAAGAACACCCCTTCTTTATCCGTTGTCCAAATCCATCTGTCCGCACCGTCTTTCCACTCGTAATCATGGATATCCAAAAGCAACTGAAACAACTCTGAGACTTGATCAGCTGAGTTTGGCGCTGATCTCCAGTCCCACAACAGAACCTTTTC
>BJCN01054568.1:0-10056 GCA_018326445.1 Flaveria brownii | reverse complement strand
CTTCTTGCATTGCCATGAAACCAGTCACCCTCCTAGAAATCGACATCCTCATGAGGTGGACTTTTTATTGATGTTGCACCCTCCATATTCACTGTCTGTATATCCATAAAGATTGATTTCGACGTTCTTAAAATACCATAATCCCAACTTAGATTCTCCTCTATGATACTTCAGAATTCTCTTGGCAGCCATAAGATGTGACAGCTATGGAACAACTTGGAATCTTGAACACATGCATATGGAAAGTATGATATTTGGTCTGCTACCTATAAGATACATGAGAGATACAATGATGGCTCTATATTTCTACTGATCAACTGCTTCCCCCTCAAGATCAAGAGTTAATGAACATGTCTTCAACATTGGGGTTTTTAAGAAACCTTAGCATCAATAGCTTGAAATCTTACTAAGATGTCTTGAACATACTTAGAATGATTTATAAAGATGTCATGAGAGGTTTGTTTTACTTGCGGCCCCAGAAAGAAAGCGAGCTCTCCCATTGAATCATCTCAAATTTTTTCTTCATATGACTTTCAAAGGCTTTGTATAAGCTCTCATTTATAGACCCAAAGTTGATATCATTCACATATACTTGTACCAAAATGATATCCAAATCAACCTTCTTGATGAGGAGAATTTTCTCTATGGATCCTCTGGTGTATCCATTCTTAAGGAGAAAGGTAGAGAGTGTCTCATATTATTTCCTTGGTGCTTGATGAATACCATAAAAGGCCTTATCAAGTTTGCATACATGATCTATATACTTTGGATCTTCAAAGCTTGGAGGTTGGCAGACATAAACTTTTTCATCAATCTCACCATAGAGGAATGCACTTTTAACATCCATCTGAAACACTTATAAGTCTTTGGAGGAAGCAAATACTTGAAAAATTCCGATTGCTTCAATCCTTGCCACAAGAGCAAAGACTTCATCATAATCAATCCTTTCTTCTTGTGTGTACCCTTGTACCAAAAGTCTGGCCTTGTTCTTGATAACAATGCCCCTATCATCTTTCTTTTTTCTTAAAAAACATTTGGTCCTTATTGAAGTGTTCCCTCTTATAGTGCGCATAGTTTCCAAACCTTTTTCCAAGTGAATTAAAAAAGCACCTCTTGTAAGGATTCCCCCTAACTGTTATCTCTCAAGGTCTTACAACCTTTCTTTGGTTGCAGTTGACAAAGAAAGCATGAAAACAAACAGATGTTTCCTTCATGCACCCTGCTTCTTGTCTTGACACCAGCATCTACATACATTGACATACTCATCTGGAGGCTCTTTATGATATATTATTCTTGGGATTACTTGGAGTTGTTAAGACAGATCCAAATTGGAAAATTTTGTATAGGGGAATTCGGTAGACGGATTGACTGGTTCATCTACCAAATTTACTATATCATCAGCATTTGTCATAATTGGTTACTTTTCAAGAGATTGTCTAATACCACAATGGTCATTAGACTCTTCATCTGGTGAGTCATATGAGCAATTATAAGGTTATACTTGAAAGGTTGATGTAACCAAAGCAACTAAAGATCTTCTAGCATGCATGCATGATGTACATAGTAGAAGTTACTTTTGCAGTTTTACACACTTCATAAGAAGTATTCTAAGTGTGATATCTTTCGAAGCCAAAGACAAAATCTTCCGAAGATAAAGATGAAGTCTTCTGAAGTTTCAAGGATAAAGACTTCTGAAGCCAAAGACTACAGACTGATTTCTTTCAAAGATAGAGAAGACAAGCTTTCTCTGATCAACTTTTGCATAAAGCTGATCAACTTTCCACTGCCACTCTAAAGACTTACCAACTTATACAAGTTGGTGAAAACGTCCATGCTTTAGTGAGCTGTAGAGTATGATTTGGTCTGTAACTTTCTACTTTGTACTTCTTATCCTTTTTGTAAAATATTAGGATGTGAGCTATGGCATGTCATACTCACAAGTCAAAAGGTAATATGCCTTTTGACTATAAATTAATCTTATTGTCTAGATTAGTCTTTCCAGCTGGCTTTCAAAGTATAGCTGGCTATAGGATGTAATATAAAGTATCTCATGTTCTTTTATTTCTTTTTATGCTTTGTAACACTTGTAATCGAACTTGAGAGCAATATACAGTATTCTTCAAAACCATAGTTATCTTCTTCTTGTTCTTAGTTCTTTCTTATTACTTAGTTGTGTTCTTAGTATCTCTTATCTTAATCCAGTTCCCTATTTAATCTGTTAAGTGTTCTAACACTCTCCTTATTGTGAGATTGATTGTATTGACCATCCCTTAAATGGTTCTACAGTTGGTATCAGAGCATTTCAGGCTCTTGATTGTGAGATCTCACCATCTTAAATCCCTTCAATTTCACAAATCACTTAACATCTCAAATGGCATCTCTCTCAAAGGCTGATATGGAATCCGGTACTATGACCAAGTCTCCACTGATCACTCCTGATGACTTTGATGCTTGGTACCAAAGAATGAAAGGATTCATCAAGTCCCACAACAGTAGGATGTGGGGATCTGTTGTCTCCGGAGCTCATCTACCATGCACCTCTTCAGCTACGGCTGGAGGTGGCATGATACCAAAGGAATTGGCTGACTACTTTGAAGAAGACTGGAAGAAGATAGTGTACATCAGAAAGCCATGACCTCCCTCCAAACTACTCTTTGAAACTCTATTTACAGGGGCTTGAAGAAGTGTAAAACTGCTAAGCAACTATGGGATGCACTGAAGCTTATGTATAAGGGGTCTAGTGAAGCTAAAGAGCACAAGAAAGACTTCTTGAAGGAGCAGTTTGAGAACTTCACCTTTAAGATAAGTGAAACCATGACTCAACAATACTCCAGGTATGTTGAGATTATGGATCGTCTAATGGATGTTAGAGTAACTCTTGAGAATAGGGACATTATTAGAAAGTTCTTGTCCTCTCTTCCTAGATAATGGACACACTATTGTGTGGTCATTAAAATAACAGAAAACCTCAAGACCCTTACTCTCACTAAGTTGTATGGCATACTCAGTGGATACCAGATGGAGATGAACATGCAAAACCCATCTTGTAACTCCAACAATCAACAGAGTTTTGCCCTTCTATGGCTGAAAGGGATATTAGAGCCCTATAACATTATCTCATCTGCTACCCTGACAACTCACACAAGGGTCCTTTTATCACCTTCCCTGAGACACCAAGGGAGAGCTACATCCATGGAAGCCTATTCCAATAGACAACCACATCACAAGCCTTTGTGTCTACTGATGAACGCACAGACAACTTCCTCTTCACCGTTGAAGACTTGGACTACATGCACCCAGATGATCTGGAGCACATGGAGATAGTCCAATGGATGGATCTCCTCACTCTTAGAGCCTAGAAGTTCTATAAGAGGACAGGGAGAAAGTTTTCAAGCAATGTATCCAATGGAAAGTTTAGGCTGGAGAAAAGCAAAGTGAAGTGTTACAACTGTAAGCAAATGGGACACTTTGCTAGGGAGTGCAAGGCACCAATGACAAATGATGGCCAAGCATATCTAGGCCAAACTACACTGAAGGAGCTTCACATACTGACAAGCCGAAGCAGCAAGCTGCATTTGCTGTTAAAGAATGAGGCTTTGATTGGTGTTTCCAGGTTGAAGATGCATCTCCAAACCAAGCACTGATGGCTGATTATGAAGAAACCAAGGTATTGGAACATCTTTGTACCTCAGAATACATTGCTAAAGTTAACTTACATGGGTCCTATAACTTAGAGATGAGATCTGAACTTGAGTCCTTAATCATCTTAAAACCTAATTTTAAAAGAGCTAAAAATGATTATAAACTTAAAATAGAAGATTTAGAGAAAATCATTTCAACTCTTAAGCATGATCATACAAACTACAGGACTCAAATCAAAGATCTCATCACTAAGTTAACTGAATGCAAGGCTAAGCTTGTGATTAGGAAAGCAAGGGCAAAAAATTGTACTTTTGAAGAAAGACCTTTAAAAACATAATATCTTAATCCCTGCATGCAAAAGTGTTTTATCAGAACAAGTAGGGACTAGGATCTGCTGAGATAGCTCCTTCACACACTCTAATATCTGTAAGATCTCCATGTGTGGAACTTGTCAAGATGAGCATCCCCTCATAGACCCCACTGAAGAAGAGGATGAAGAGGAGATAGTGAAGGAAGGATCTGAGAAGAGTGAAGAAGATTATCCTACAAAGGGAAACTATTCTCCTAAGGAGATGAAGGAATCATGGATGACAAATTCTAAGAGGAAGAACTTGATCAGAGCAGCCAAAAGAAGATCAAAGAAACCTTAAAAGATCAAGGCCACTTTCAACTCCAAGCAGAAAC
The DNA here is from genome assembly GCA_018326445.1 of Flaveria brownii. Taxonomy (NCBI): domain Eukaryota; kingdom Viridiplantae; phylum Streptophyta; class Magnoliopsida; order Asterales; family Asteraceae; genus Flaveria; species Flaveria brownii. The sequence goes on along the minus strand of BJCN01054568.1, from coordinate 5,730 downwards.
AAGTCTTTATCTCTGCAGGATTTGAAGTGGTAAAGGCTGAGGACTCAACTATGAACTCTAGTACTAAGAGTTCTAGTTCATGTTGAACTCATCCATGTGAAGGAAAAAAGGCTAATCAGCTTTGTACCACTACTACACAACCTGAACCATCCACTTCCAAAAGCAAGCATCACCCTAGGACACTTGCCACAATAGTTAAGAAGATGAAGATGGACACTGAAAGTGATCAAGGTCAGTATTGCACTAAAAGGAAGACTCTTAGAAGGAAACTAGTTGATTGTATCATGTGTGGTAGTACTTGTCATCTTGCTAAGGATTGTATCTTCAATACCAAAAGTACTATCCACATGACCAAGAAGAAGACTTCTGAGAAGAAGAAGAAGAAGAAGAAGAAGAAAGTTTCGGAAGGAAAATCTTTTCCTTTCGGAAGCTCCAAATGGAAATGAAGACAAGTGAAAACCTGCCTTTGGAAGAAAATTTGATCTCAGAAGAAAGGAATGCTTCTGAAGCATTGAAGCTTGTTGTAGTGACGGAAAGATTTTCTGAAGGCATAGTCTCCAAAACTTTTGAAATTGTCAAAACTTCCAAAGTGTTGAGGGTCAAGTCTATTCTTTTAAATATGGTATCAAATATAATGGAAGACCATGTGACTTAAAGTTATTTATCTGCAACAACAAATGATTTTCAAAGTCTTAACATAGGATTATAACTGTTGCATTGCCTACAGACCATTTTGACAAATCCAAGACCAATGAGGCTTGGGTTTCCAAATATAACTAACCTTTTCTTTTTATGTAGGAACAACTAAAGACTAAGAATAATGTATGGATCATTGATAGTGGTTGTTCTAGGCACAAGACAGGCAATGACTCTCTGCTTAAAAACTTTAAGAAAATTGGTGGAGGACCAGTTGCTTTTGGGGGAGATCCAGGAGGTTACATTAGTGGCAGGGTTACAAATGGTAAGCTCAACATTGAAAATGTAAACTTTGTTAAGGAGCTTGGGTACAATTTATCGAGTGTATCCTAATTTTGTGGCTAGAGACACAACATGCTCTTTACTGAGCATGAGTGCATTGTTCTCAAGCCAGGGGTAGTCATTCCTCAAGAGTATATCCTACTCAGAGCCCTCAGGAAAAGGAACATGTACAAAATGGATTTGGATGAAATATCTCCCTCGGGAGGAGTTTCTTGTTTTCTATCTAAAGAAAATAGTGATGAGTCTTTCCTTTGGCATAAAAGAATATGTCAAGTAAACTTTATGAACATGAATAAATTGATTAAGAATGATTTGGTAACTGAAATACCAAAGAAAGAGTTTACAAGTGATGATCACCGTGTTGCATGGCTGAAAGGGAAGCAACACAAGGTGTCTCACAAGCCAAAGGAAAAGAACTCCATCACTACTCCCCATACTTATTACATATGGATCTCTTTAACCCACCAGTGTAATGAGTCTAGGAAGGACCTTATATTGTTTAATGATCACAGATAATTTCATAAGATTCACTTGGGTCTTCTTTCATAGAACTAGGATGAGACCCCTGAGGTCTTGAAGAACTTCATTCTGAAAATTAAGAATCAATGTGATCACAAGGTCAAGACCATAAGATGTGATTAAGGAAATGAATTCAAGAACCAAATCCTTCACACATTTTGTGATGAAAAGGGTATTACAAGACAATATAGTGCTCCTAGGAATCCTCAGCAAAATGGTGTTGTCCAGAGGAGAAACTGGATAATTATTGAAGCTGTGAGAACCATGTTATCTGACTCTAAACTGCCTATCACCTTCTGGGCAAGGGCAGCTAACGCTGCTTGCTATGTGTAAAATAGAGCTTTAGTAGTTAAGACTCAAGGTAAGACTCCTTATGACTAGTGCCACAGAAGGAGAACTTTCATTAGTTTCCTCAGATCATTTGGATGTCCATGCACCATCTGGAATACCAAAGACCAAGTAGCCAAATTTGTTGAGAAATCAGATGATGGACACTTTATTGGATACTTTTCCCAAGCTAAGGCTTATAGAGTATATAATCTTAGAACTAGAGTAGTTTTGAAGAGTCTGCCAATATGACCTTCAATGAGCACACTCCTAATATGATAGGTTCTGGTCTTGATTGTCTATTTGATCTTGATTTAGTTACCAACTATTTTAACAAATTTTGTGAGAATGTTTCAGATCTATAGGTAAGTTATCAATAGGAGATCCTAACCCAAGATTTGAGCTGAGAAGACCAAGCAGGAATACTACTTCAGGTCCAGAGGTAACTAACCTTTCAGGTGGTGTTCCTATCAGCATAACCATTAAAAATCCAGCTGATACATCTGAGGTGCCTAGAAATTCCATCTTATAGGCACAAAACTCAAATGAAGAAGCTTCTAATGTAGGAGGAAATGGTGGTGGTGACAGTGATCAGGAATTTCTTGATGCTGATAACCACTCTATGGAAGACAACATCAATGATATCACACACTCATTGGATCAAGTCTTTCTTGATAAGTATGTTGATGTGCTGGGTGACACTTTATTACCAGATCTAAACTTGACAAATTTAGATATGTCAAATCAACTTGTTGTGATCCCTTAACTCAGGATCCACAAGTCACACCCTACCACAAACATCATCGGAAATTTTGACACAGGGGTGAAAACAAGGGGACAAACCCATGACAAAAATGTTTGTCTATACTCTTCCTGTGATCCCTCAACTCAAGATCCACAAGTCACACCCCACCAGAAACATCATTGGAAATGTTGACATAAGGGTGAGCACAAGGGGACAAACTCATGACAAAAATGTTTTTCTATACTAGATTGAAGCAATGTAGGAGAAGCTGCTTCAATTCAAAAGGCAAAAGGTTTGAAACATATGTCCTCTTCCTCAAGGAAAGACTGTCATAGGAACCAAATGGGTATCTAGGAATAAAAATGATGATAGAGGACTTGCCATCAAGAACAAAGATAGACTAGTTGTTCAAGGATACATACAAGAAAAGGGGATAGACTACACAGATGTTTTTTGTTTAGTGGCAAGACTTGAAGCTGTTAGGATATTCTTGCTTTTGCTGCATCCAAGGATTCCAAGGTCTATCAACTTCATATCAAGCATGCCTTTCTATACGGGGTGATAGATGAGGAGGTGTATGTCAAACAACCACTTGGCTTTGCGAACCCAGATCATTTTGATTATGTGTGCAAGCTAAATAAACCTCTTTATAGGCTGCACCAAGCTCCAAGGAAGTAGTATAAGACACTATCTCAGTATCTCTGTCAGTATGGCTACAAGAGAGGTACTATAGATAGAACACTCTTTATTAAAGGAACAATGAATGACTTGATGATGGTTCAAGTTTATGTAGATGACATTATCTTTAGGTTAACTAATCCAAAGCTCTGTAAAGACTTTAAGAAGCTGATGAAGAATATATTTGAAATAAGTGCTAAGGGGGAACTCAATTTCTTTCTAGGAATTGAAGTGAAGCACATTGAAAATGACATCTCCATAAGTCAGTCAAAGTATGTGCAAATGGAAGGTTTATAAAAAGGCTGATGCAACCAAACCAACCAAAGGCTTCCTTCATGGATGCACTAAGTACTAAGTAGAACTTCTACAGAAGTTTTATACTATGCATGATAATTATGCTAGTATAAAATCTTCCGACACCAAAAGTTCCTGCGGAAGCTTTATACTTGGCATAAGAATTATGCTAAGTATAAAATATTCCGAAGCCAAACTTACTGCGGAAGCTTTATACTCTACAAAAGAATTATTCCAGGTATAAAATCTTCCAAACCCAAAGACCAAATCTTTTGAAGCCAAAGATGAATTCTTTCCTTAGCTTCAAAGACAAAGTCTTCCGAAGCCAAATGAAGTGAAGACTGATTTCTCCCGAAGACTTAGAAGAACGTGTTTTTCTCTGATGTACTTTTACACAAACCTGGCCAACTTTTCGTTGCAACTCTGAAGACTCACCAACTCACAAGAGTTGGTAAAAAGGTCCATGCTTTTGCAACTGTATAAATTGAGGTCTTGAGTTTGTAACTTTCTACTTTATGTACTTGTATCTTTTTTGTAATACATTAGGTTGTGAGCTATGGCATGTCATAGTCACTTGTCAAAAGGCAATCTGCCTTTTGACTCTACATTGATGTTATTGTCTTTCAATGTTCTAACTAGTTTTCCAAGTATAGCCGGTTGTAGGATGTAGTATAAAGTATCTCAGGGTCTTGTATTGTAAAACTTATGCATTATAACTCTTGTAAGAGAACTTAAGATTAATATACAACCTTCTAGAAAACCTTATATATTATGCTTGAGTTCTGTCTCATTGTTACTTGTGTTCTTTGCATCTTGTTCGCAAACCTGGTTCCATATTTGATCTGTTAAGTGCTCTAACACTCTCCTCATTGTGAGACTGATTGTATTGACCATCCCTTAACCATTCTTGCAACTTGTATCAGAGCATTCCAGGCTTTTGATTGTAAGATCTCACCATATTAAATCTCCTCAGTTCTCACAAAACACTTAACATCTTACAAGGCATCATCCAAGGCTGATATGGAAATCGGTACCATGGTAAAGTGCCCACTGATCACTCTTGATGATTTTGATACTTGGTGTTTAAGAATGGAAGGATTTATCAAGTCACAAGATAGTAGGATGTGGTATTCTATTACTGAAGGACCTTACATTCCATGCACCTCTTCAGCTACTGCTGGAGGTGGCATGATTCTAAAGGAGGTGGCTGACTATTCTGAAGAATATAGAAAAAGAATAGATATAGATTAAAAATCCATGACTACCCATCAAACTGCTCTTCTAAATGCCATCTAAAGAGGCTTCAAGAAGTGCAAAACTGCTAAGCAGCTCTGGGATGCACTGAAGCAGATGTATGAAGGTTCTTTTGATGCTAAAGAAAACAAGAAGGATCTTCTGAAGCAGTAGTTTGAGAACTTCACCTTCAAAGCAGGTGAAACCATGACTCAATAATACATCCAAGTATATTGAGATTGTTGACACTCTGATGGATGTTGGAGTAAAACTGGAGAATATGGATATTATGAGGAAATTTATGTCCTCTCTTTCTAGACAATGGACACACTATTGTGTGGTCATTAAGAGGACTGAAAATCTCAAGACCCTCACTCTTATTGAGTTATATGGCACACTAAGTGGTTACCAGATGGATATGAACGTGCAAAATCCATCTAGCAACTCCAGCAATCAACAGAGTTCTGCTCTTTATGTGATTGAAAGGGATTGTAGAGAACCACAACACCATTTCATCTCTTACCCTGATAACTCACCTAAGGGTCCAATCATCACCTTTCCTGAGACACTAAGGGAGAGCTACATCTAAGAAAACCCATTCCATGAGACAAGCTCATCACATGCCCTTGTGTCTCATGATGAAAGCACATGCAACTTTCTCTTCACCCTTGAAGACTTGGACTGTATCCATCCAGATGACTTGGAGTATATAGTGATAGTTCAACAAATGGATCTTCCATTAACAGAGCCAATAAGTTCTACAAGAGGACAGGGAGAAAGTTTCCTAGAAATGTATCCAGTGGAAAGTTTGGGCTGGATAAGAGCAAGGTGAAGTGTTACAACTGTAACCAAATGGGTCACTTTGCTAGGGAGTGCAAGGCACCAGGACAAATGGTGGCTAAGCACAACCTAAGCCAAACTACACTGAGGGAGCTCCACACACTGAGAAGCCCAAG
>BJCN01054499.1:3014-15553 GCA_018326445.1 Flaveria brownii | reverse complement strand
TCTTTTTTTTTCAATTGAATGCTTGTACTTTCATTGTACTTGTATTTTATTGCCATTGTATGTAGTTACTTACATTAGTGATCTACTTTTTCAAGTAAAATGATTTTGGAAGTAGTGAAGAATTGAATATAACTTTTGAAACGTTTGACTTGTTTTGTTTTAGTATTCTTTTTGGTTTAAATTTTACCAATATACCCCTCATATTGAAAGCATATAATCACAGGTGTTCATGATTCATACTGGACTCATGCTTGCAATGTGGACGAGATGAACAGGATTCTAAGGGAAAAGTTTGTAGAACTTTACCAAACACCAGTACTGGAAAACGTATGGCATCCACCCATTTATCACTTGTATAATATTTGTCAATGACCGCCATTTGATCCTACGGTTTTTTGTTATGACAGTTGTTGGAGGGTTTTCAAAAGTCTTTCCCTTCGGTGTCGTTCCCACCATTGCCAGATAGAGGAGATTTTGATCTGTCAGATGTTCTTGAGTCATCATATTTTTTCAACTGAAAGGCGCATAGTTCTTTCCTTTGTGATATTGGAGGTACCTCTGTTGTATGATTGCTAGAAAGAAACAACTTCTTTAATCTGTGAATCAGGAAATGTTGAGCATTACAGTTGAATATACCTCCCTAAAGGTTACTTCAAGTATGCTCCATCTGTATATACATATACGCGCTAAGGTCATTAATGTATAGTTTTGGCAGTAAAAGAGAAATTCATGAAGATCTCAGTCTGTTTCTATTTGGATGGATATTCTTTGGGGTTTTTTTCCTTGTTCCTACCGCTTCCATTCTTGAAACAAACAAGTAAAAATCAAGAATTCTAAGGAAAAAACAGAACTATACTTTCTCAGAACATTGATAGTTTTTTTCATGCAAGTTTTTCATATAAAAAATCACTGAAATTAAAATTGTGATTCTGATTAATTAATTTAATAGTTTCTGAATGTACAATGGCAGACGTGTTAAAAGAACCACACATTTAAATCATATGGGAATGATCAAAAAACAATGGCAGACAACACAAAATAGTGAAAGTTGGTATGGACATACATAGAATATGGTTCTCCACATATCATGGAAGAGAGACGTTGTGTTCTACGTATGACTACAACCCCACCTGGACCATGACACGAGTCGTGATGAACATACCAGCAAATCTTACAACTTATACTTGGGGAAATCTACACACAATGTTGTTTGTAACAGGTTTTGCATTAAGATTGAATTGTATGTTTACAAGTATATTACGATTATAGGCAGTTATACACGATTTTAACTTAAACAACTGTCGTAACGCGTGGGTAACACATACTTATCTCTTCCTATCTCATAAAAACATAGATATAAAATATTATACTATTTAAAAAACTAATGAAATGAATGGTTGAGTTTAAGGACAGTTGAAGCATCAAGGGCTTAGATTGGTGATGGCTCTACAAATCTTAGTTACATATTGACTCCTCTGCCGCCGCCGCATCGCGCGGGTCCTGACTAGTAAGTAAACATATATGTTTGTTTAATTACGAGCATTTGATATATATGATCGGTTTTCTTACAAGTAAAATTTTCTTGTCTAAGTGCAGTAATCAGAACATGACACGTGTTAGTGTGTGTTGGGAGGGGAGTTGTATGTGTCCGCTTATAATTAAGTGTATGTTAAATATATATGCATATAAATCACGTAACTTATATAAATTACGAAACATTTATAAATACTTAAGCGTTATATTTAGTAATTACGCAACTTATGTGTATTATTGCTCAGAGAAAGGTTCAAATAAGAAGTTTTATAAAACTAAAAATTATAAAAAGTAATCTAGTTTCTTAATCAATGGTTGAAATCAAATTGTAGAGAAAAGTTTGTTAATGGGGTATTTTAAAAATAGGCCATTTTGTTAACTTTTTGTAAGTTCCCCATTTTTCATAAATGTTCATAACTTTTATATATGATATTATTTTTTTATAAAACTTACACCATAAAAACGAGCATTTTTATATATTTAAAATAAGAACAATATTGTTATATAAAAAGATAAAAATGAATATTTTTAAACTCACGTCTCGTTATTGTGTCTTTAGTGTAGTTTATTATGTCTTTTTGTTGGTTATTGTGTTGATTTTGAATACTATTATGTTTTTCCTAAAATGATGAATTTTAAAAAATATAATAATGGAATAACATTGTTGTGTATCTCTAACATGTAAAATACAATAAATAAATTAACAACTAATTAATCTAATACATTAAGAAAAATAACAAAATAACACAATGTTTTATTGTGTCATTTGATCGTAGTTGTATTATCTTGAATAATATGAGTTTTAAAAAATGCATTGTTAAAATAAAAATATTGTGTATTTCTAATGGTAAAACACAATGAATAATAACAAGTTTATATAATCTATTAGAAAACAATAACAAAAATAACATATTATGTTATCTTCAACGCTATGAGTTTTGAAAACTAGATTGGTGAAAGTATATCAATGTGTCTTCTAATTGTAAAAAATAATGATAGATAACAAGTTTATAATTTATATAAAAAATAACAAAAATAACACAAAATGATTTAAAATGTAAATCACAATCATTAATACACATGACAAATGATGTAAAATGTATGACAGAATATTTGACACAATAAACATATAAGACACAATGAGCTGACATATATTTGATATAATAACCAAAATGTTATTCTTTTTAAAACAATAGAAGGACACGTGTCAAGCACACTATCCTCTTAGAATTTTTAAATTAAACATAATTTTTAGTATAACCATACCCTTATTACTCCTAGTTATGTACAATAAAACATTTCGTAGAAAAATTCGTATTTTCTAAACACAAGCATATATACCAAAACTAAAAAGAAAAAAAAGCTGTGATACTAATTATAAAAAAATGCCGTATAAAAACTATGTGTGAAGAAAATGACTGTATAATTTTAGCCATTCAGGCCTTTGATTTATTTTTTGTGTACGTGGCATACTATTTACATCTTAACTATCGATTATTGAAAAAGTCCTATGAAATTTTATAAAGTAAAAATGATTTTTGAATGTTTTTTGAATCGTTGATGGGCTACGACCCATCCGATTATCTTCGTTATTAGATTACGTACTTTAACCCAACCTTAAACCTTTTTATAATTACTTAAAAAGTACTATAATAGTCGGCACAGTGTACGCCTTTTGGTACGTGGGTATGATTGTATGAATATGCCTAAAAGCTCAAGAAAAAAACATATAATAATACAACCAACATTTCATGTGGTACCACCCTTGTCTCATCACCCTATTGATGATTCAACATGAATTGGTTCCCTCACACAGTCACACGACTCGCTGATTTATGTTTTCCCCTTTTCACCCTCGATTCTCTTTAATAATTTCATTCAAACATTCAAACACATTTTCCATCTGCTATCAAACCCATCTGCTATCATTGGTAATCCCTCAATTCCTTTGCATTTTATGTTATTTCTTGTATTGGGTGATTAAAAATATCGTCTTTTTGTTTGTTTTCACTTCAAGATTAGATTTCGAACTATTTGCAGGCTGTTACGACAATCTTGCTTGCTGATTTTTTGTGGGTTTGATTTAATTTGCAATCAATAGGGGTTTTCTTTATAACCTTGATGATTGAACAATGGTTCTTGATCATGAAAGTGTTTGCATTTCCACTAAAGACTTCTGATTTTTGTATTTCATCATCAATGACACTCCTAGGGTTCACATAATCATATCCAATTACTATTTGCTTTCAGGGTTTCCAACTTTTTTGTTCATCATGATATCAAATTCTTTCTAAAAGTTTTTAAAGTTGATGTGGTTGGTTTCTTTTATGTAATCATATATACTTGATTGAATAATTTTTTCATAAAAGTTGAAGTATTTTTGAACATTTAGAGATTTACCGATGTTAATATGATTGGGTGGTTTCAATTTTCAGGGTCGTTTAGCTTGCTAGATTATCATTAACAGTTAATCTGACTGAAGATTTATCCTAATTTATCGGGTATGTTTTTCCCATGTCTGTTTTATGTGTATCTACTGTATATAACTCCAGTTTTCCAGTGAAACAATATTGATTTAATTTTGGAATTCTGGTGTTCATGATTGTGCTTTTTTGTATTTGGGTGATTATGAGTTAATACTGCTAAGAATTGTTTGAAAATACGCGTGAAAAACACAGATTGTTGATAGTTTACTGCTTATTTTTTTGAATCAATGAGAGGATTGAATGCATTTAAGTTACAAGGCAAAAATGATGTCAATATTCAGTTATGTTTTATTAACATAGGACTTAACATAAAAATCCTGGTGATGTATACATTGAGTCCCATTGATGGTAACATTAGTTTTTTGCTGCCTATTCTTACGTAAATCGTTGCTAGGACGTATTAAGTCCATGAGTGTTCATGGTTTGGTTCATCCAAAATTGATGAAAATTTTAGAGTGAGCGACTAACTACGTTTTCCACAACAGAAAAGCAAATTGGCCGGATTGGTTGGGTAAGCTAGACAGGCCAAACCGACTATAACGGCTCAGTTTGGCGGTTTGAAGTTTGAACCCTTTTTTATATTTCAAAATCATTAATTTGCAATTAACTCTTAAAAATGATAAATAATATCTTGAATATTATACATGTGTATAACTGCATATTTTAAAATAGAACAAATTAGTAAAGGTAAACAGCCATTTCAAAGTTCCAAACCATATAAATCTTAAACTGGCCAATTTGATCAGCCCACACAGTTCAGTCTGCTTCAACGGTATATGTTCACCTTTTATAGAAACCACAACACAGAAAGAGCTTATGGTCCAATATATATAGAGTTAATTACAATTTTGCTCCCTAAGGTTTGGTAAAAGTAACCATTTTCCTCCAAATGATTAAAAACATCAATTACCTCAAAAAGTTTTATAAGTTGTTTCAATTTTAGTCCAAAAGTTTCATTATTTGGATTCAAGTTGAAACATTGATGAAACTTTTGGACTAAATTGAAAACAACTTACGAAACTTTTGGAGGTAAATTGATGTTTTTAATCTTTTGGAGGAAAATAGTTATTTTTGTCAAACCTCAGGGAGCAAACCAAACTTAACTCATATACATATTTTATTGCATATGTTTTTGTTTTTTATTTTAATGTAAACATATCACTGCTCTCATTTCAATTGATAAACAGTATGGCTGCAAAAGCTCATCAGAACAAAACCGACCCTCCGAAGGTGGAGGTTGGAGAGATCGACACTAGCGCACCATTCCAATCTGTCAAGGATGCTGCAAAACTTTTTGGTGAAGGTGCCTTTTCAGGTGAAAAAATCACCATCAAGAAAATAAAGTCTCATTCTGCTGAGGTATACATTTTTTCTATAAAAAGGGGATGTGTTGGTTTGTGTTTCGAAACTGGTTATCTGGTTATGATGAATTGACTATGTGATTATTTAGGGGTCAAATAATCAGTTTTAGATTATATGTTCTATACTGGTCACACAAAACAAATTATCAAAAGCATATCCCGATACTATTTAGCCTATGTTATTACAGCTGATTGATTATCTAATAATTAATCACTTTTAAAATGTACTGAAGACCTGCTGAATTGAGATTTTGCTTTTATATCTTTGTGGAAAACTTAAGTGGGATTTTACTAGGTATGTTTGTATTTTTGTGGAATTATTCAACGAACTTTATAACTAGTTTTTGTTTATAAATGTAGAGAATGCTGGTGAAGGAAACGAAGCTCCATTTGGCACAAAAAGAGATTGATAAGTTAAAGGAACGGTTAAAGAATGCTGAAAGTACAAAAACCGATGCACTAACTGAGCTTGAATGGGCTAAAAGAACAGTCGATGATCTGAAAAAAAAGCTCGAGATTACTAAGGAGGCAAAAATGGCTGCAGAGAATCAAGCAAAGCAATTTGAAAGTGCAGAAACAACCCTTAATGGTGGATTGAAACAAGATTTGGAAAACACAAAGCAACACTATGCTGCTGCGTTTACAAAACTCGATGCTGCCAGACAAGAGTTAAGAAGAATCCGTCACGATCATGAGATAACCATTGAAGAACAAAATGCTGCTATTAAACAAGCAACAGAATCGGAGCTTATAAAAAAAGTGAATCTGGATCGAGCTGGTGAGATTTCAAAGGGAACTTTGTTTGTTCAAGAAACAATTAAGCAGATGAAGCTGGCAACAATGAAAGCTCAGCGAGAACAAGAAAAGGTATTTGCAGAGAAAAAAATTCAGAAGTTGGCGCATAAAGCCGCACTCGAAGAATCTGCAAAGAAATTACTTGCTTTACAGGTACAGGTCGACCCAGAAAAGTCTAAAGATATTGAAACCCAATGTGCAGAAACAACATCTGAGATCAAAAGATTTCAAACAAAAATAGAAAATGCGAGGGTTTCAGATCATGATTCTGTCAAAACTGTGACATTAGAGCTTAATGGTGCTAAAGATTCATTGCAGAAAATGGTTGAAGAAGAAAGTTCATTAAAAAAGCTGTTGGAATCTTTTAAGATTGAGCTTGAGAACATGAAGAACGAGCACGAAGAATTAAAAAAGAAAGAAGCAGAAACAGAAATTGTTGTCGGAAATCTGAACTCAAAGTTACAAGAAAGCAAAACCAATCTTAAAAACAGTTGTGTTGACGAAGGTAAAGTGACAGGTGCTTCTGATGAATTGATGTCAACTTTTCAACAGTTGATCTCAGAGAATGAAAACGCCAAAAGGGAATCAGAAGAGATGAAGCAGAAAGCCGAAGATTTGAAGAAAGAAGCAGAAACCTTGAGGATTGCTTTGGAAGAAGCTGAAAGTAAACTTAAGATTGCTTTAATGGAAGCTGATGAAGCAAAAAAAGCCGAATCAAAAGCACTCAACGATAAAAGTGCGATTATAAAAAGAACTGACGCTGCACACACATCAACTTCAGAATCAGGATCAAAAATAATAATATCCCAAGAAGAATACAAGGCAATGGGCAGGAAAGTAGTGGAATCAGAGAAGCTGGCAGAGATGAAAGTGGAAGCAGCAAAGGCACTGGTGGAAGCCATGAGAGCTAGTGAGAAAGAAGCAATGAAGAAACTAGCAGCAGCACAAAAGGAGATTCTTAATCTGAAGGCGGAAACCGAGGCGGCATTAAAGCGAGCAGAGACAGCGGAGACATGCAAGAGAGCGGTGGAGGGTGAGCTGAAAAGGTGGAGAGAAAGGGAACAGAAGAAGGCAGCAGAAGCAGTGGCACTAATACTTCAAGAAACACAAATGCAGCAAACACCAACACCATCTTTACCTTCAACCCCAAACTACAAGCAGAGTCCAGCACATAAACAAAAGACAAACAAGATTCTCATCAGCAATCTCAGTGGCATATTTCACAGGAAGAAATCACAGGTCGATGCTGGGTCGTCTCCTTCATATCTGCCAGGCGAGAAGCCTGTGTAAATTACAATATTCATGTTTCTTTCACGCAGCGCGTGAGGTTGTTGGTGTATATATGTTCAACCGAATTTGAGGATGAACGGCCAAAAAACGACACCCAGTGACTCTTTTGTTACTCTGTCGGGTTTTTGGTATATCAGAGATTTGAACTCGGGATCATCAGATTATAATAAGAATCTTTATAAATATACTCAAACCAGTATTACGCGATGCCACATTTTCTCATTCCGTTTTGTTTCTAAGAATCTTTATCGCGCATAAACAGACACAAACCAACAATAACAATTTCACAGCTTTAACCGAGTCTGGACAAACATCATCAAGAAAAGATTTAGGTCTAGACAAAAAAAATGTATTTTTTTCACTAAAATGTGCAAAAAGAAACTTGTATCACAGTGAAGTGGGAACTACTAGTGAAGTGTGAACCACAACACATCATATATATACACTATATAAACACACAACAATGTCATTTTCTTTGGGGAATTTGGTCGAACACATTGATGGCAAGTAACAGAGACGAACAACTGACGTTCTTGAACCCATCAACATCATCTTCCGTTGGTATATCGGAGGGCGACAGTTCTCACATCGGTAGCGCCTCCGGCAGCTTTCAAAACGAGGGGTTTCTCGGCGGATTCGATGGTGGGGATGAAGACTTCGGGTTCTCGCGATCTGAGTTCCGACAAAGTCTTCTTGTCGGAACTGTGAAGTACTACGAACGCCACGTGTTTTTGTGCTACAAGAAGCCGCAGGTGTGGCCTCCTCGTATCGAAGCCGCTGAGTTTGATCGGTTGCCGAGGTTGTTGTCCGCCGCTTTATCCTCCAGGAAGAGTGATATGAAGCGGCAGGTGGGTTTCTAGGGTTTTGTGTTACTGTTGTTTGTGTGATTTAGGTTTTGATATTATTGTTAAGTTAAAATCTTGATTCGTTGATCTGATGTGTAGCATTTGTGTTCTTCATTTTGATGTTTAGAACATGTTAATTGTCTACTGATGCTTACTGATGACTGTTTATTTAATTGATTTTGATCTGGAAGACTCGATTGACGATATGTGAGGGACATGATGGCACTGAAACTTCAAATGGAGACGTGTTAATCTTTCCAGACATGATCAGATACAGGTGATTGATCAATCATATAAGTATATAAACTTGTTTCGCGATCTTTAAATTCGTGGTTATTTTGTTACTGATATCTCAATTATGCATGATTAGTCGTCAGTGTTGAGAATTGATTAATTGAATTTTTGACAGGAGGTTGACTCATTTTGATGTTGACACATTTGTGGAAGAAGTTCTTGTAAAAGATGGTGAATGGCTGCCTGGAAGCCCTGAGCCGCTTACAGGATCGTATATTTTTGTGTGTGCTCATGGTGCAAGGGACAAACGATGTGGCGTTTGTGGGCCTGCACTTGTTTCTAGATTTAAAGACGAGATAGAATTGCGTGGTTATCAAAGTAAAGTATTTGTTCGCCCATGCTCTCACATCGGGGGCCATAAGTATGCTGGTAATGTGATCATATTTGGGTCACACAACCATCAGAAAGTCACGGGTCATTGGTAATGAGAATGCCCATTCATATTTATATATAATAATTCATTATGTTAACCTATTTTTACTCAATTTAAATGTAGAATTATGTTATGTCTCACAGGTATGAGTTGTAATCTTTTACAGGTATGGATATGTTATGCCTGATGATGTACCCATGTTGCTTGACCAACACATTGAAAAAGGTGAAATAGTAGACGGGCTTTGGAGGTAATTATGTTCTCTTCATTGTCTTTATAAGTCACAATTAGAATATTGGTATAAAAAGCGCAAGGTGACCTGGAAAACGTGTGAGCCTTGAGGTGACGCCTTATGTACTTCTGGGTCAAAATCAGGTCTATCTACTAATATGTAAAAACCTACTAAAGCGTTGATGATTTACTTGAAATAAAAAAGCTTATATGTAAAAGCGATGAACCAGATGCTGCTTTTGGTTGTACATAAAGCTTAGGTGGTCGTATATTGTTGCATACTGCTCGCGCCTTGGTTTTCGGGACTTAGAAGCCTCAGAGTGCCTTGTGCTTTTTAAAACCAAGATTAAAATTAGTTATAGTTAGGCTAACAGGGATGATATTATTAAATATGTACAATACAAATGAACATGGGTAATGGACAGAGAAAATGTGATGACCATGTGAAGCTGGATATATCTGGTTTGTTGTTTATATACTTTCTGTAGTTGGGCATAGATAGACAAACTGATGTATTGGAAGTGACAGATTGATAGTTTACCAATCTTTTGTAATGATTAAAAATCATAGATGTGCCACTATTTCACCTAAACTACCATCTTTATTCACTTCAAGAGGTGGAAATTTTATGAAATGCGTTTTTAAGTAGTTTCTTTGTTTCAGGGGACAAATGGGTTTATCAGAAGAAGACCAAGTGAAAGCTCAAGAACAAAGGGTTATAGCAAATGGTGATGGCAACATTGAAAGAAGCATAGAAGATGAATCACAGGCGGCAGATGGCAACTGTTGTCAGGCAAATGGTGGTTCCTCATGTTGCCGGGTTTCAAAACCGCCTGAAAATGCAGTGAATTTTAAACTTGAAACAAAAATTAATGGTGAGAAGAAAAAAGGTATCAAGAATCAAATTTCTATAAATATTGGTAACAAAGGTGCGTCGACACCACACAAGGTTTGTACCATGCCAACATGGATTGAGACATGGGAGAGGGAAGATGCGTATGCAGCTCTGGCTCTTATTGGTGCTGCAGTTTCAGTTGCAGTTGCCTATAACTGCTATAGACAGTTGGGTTAATTGCATCTTGTATTTCATTTTATCATGTTTGTGATCTACCAATCGTTTTACATCACAATGTTGGTTGAAATTATTACATATGAATGCTGTCAGGAGTCAGGTGTTTGTTCCTGGTTCCTTCGCTTGTGTTTTGTCGTTTGAAATATGAATAAACCTGCTTGATTTGTGTGTATCTAAGCTTCAGTTTGAACCATAAGCAAGAAAAGCAGTGTACTCCTCGACTAATGGTTAATTGGTTGTGTTTAAATCAAAGTGCAAGTAGAGTAGATGTAGAGTAGAGAGTTGTGTGCGCAATAGATACTAGAAATCATAAACTTTGATTTCTAAAAAACAAGAAGACAGACGGCCCAATTCGAGTAGGGTAAGAATCCAATTACAAAGGACTTTCTTCTAATAAACTTCGAGTAGGGTAAGACTCCAGATTTTCTTCTAATCAACTCGGACACCCTAATGCCTATTTTAAACATCAAACATATATAAATGAAACAAGTGCTAAGCTAGCTGGTAGCCTCGCTTTTTTTTTTGTTTTTCCTGAACCTCACGTCAGCTTTTCTCATTTTCCCTTGTTTTTTTCCGTTTTGCTAGATGTCGTCTTAGTTTTTCCCCATTTTCCTAGTTTTTTTTTAACTATCTCCATACTTGCAAATTAACATGATTAAACTTACAGGTTTGACTGATTCAAAAGCTACTCGAGAACCCAGCTAGATCTGCCCCAAAACAGTTGGGTCAAACCGTATCAGTGTGTTTGCTGGGAAAAAACCATCAGCTAAAAAACAATAAAGCATATAACAAGATACATTCTAAAAGTAAGCAATGGAGATGGTCAAAGTTGATACTTTATTATGCTCATGGTTCAGTACTTTCGAGGTCAAAAAGACTATTTCCTGTTTAGAACACAACAGGTAAATTATATATCGAAGTTACAAAATCTCTGAATAGTTATCAACTTATCGTATATGTAAGGCGCACAGCGGCTTCTATGCATTTGTTTCCTTTTGACGTTCATTTTCATTTGTCTTGAGATCATTTTGTTCGCCAGTAAACCCATTCTGGTTCTCCAGTTTATGGAACTCGGTTTCTATAGTTTGGACAATTTTACAGCCGGTTGGGTTGGGTTCAGGGAACCCCACATGAAATGATGCTTGTTTGAGTGGGGCTCGGGGTTTTGTGCCTGCAGCTTGTTGGTTTATGTAATTATAGAGCTGCTGGTGAAACCCATGATCAAATGAGAAACAACAATCATCACCCATTGAACTTCTAGAATATCGTGATGATCCCGACCCTTGTCTTCTACAAAAATGGGGTAGAGATTCATAGTCCATAATCTGCCCAGTACAAGTAAATGCAGTTCTTGTTAATAAATTACACAATTTTACACCCAAGAAGCATTTAGTTTGCAGTCAGGATGGGTATGTTTGATAATAGGGGTACGGTGGATTCCCATAATTTACGGGTATCAAACCCATACCCTCAAATTAAAAATACACAACCACAATCAGACATATATCCTCAGACCGAACACCCCCTGTATTACCTTCAATAAGTCATCTTTACCACAACCCGAAAGCACCTGAACTTTTTTTCTTGTTCTTTCTTGAAGAAGAGGTTTCACAACCTGTAAATATATAAACTTTAAAGGTGTACAACAACCCAAAATCTTTCATAAATGGTGAATAGACGTGATCAATTGGCTAACCTTCCAACATGCTGAAAATACATATGGGGCATTGACAATATAATAGGTATCTGTTTTCTCTGGGTAGTTCAAGTCATCAATACTGGATATTACTGTCAATAACTGCAGCATGTTTTAGAGGAAAATGTATCAGCTTGATAACGGTTGCTTCAGTTGCTAATACTAGTTCAGTAGACCACAAAATCTTACCTTAATCTGATTGAGATGTGAAAGTTTTAGGCCAGTCATATCCAGAACTTTGACACAAGTGCTTATGTGTCGTTCAAACTTTTTTGTTGCAGATGGCTACAATAGAAAGAGTGAGCGAGCTTATTTTTAGAAGCTACCATAGATATAAGTGGTCAAAACTCAATTTGAAGTTTGAACTTACCAATATCACACGGTCTCGGTATTCATTTATCTGGATGTGTGATTGAACATAGTAATGAATCTAGAATACGAAAAACACCAAGAAACATCATGATCAGTTCAGAGAAGAAAAAACACACACCAAGAAACATAGGTGATCTTTGGATGTGAGTTTCCAAAGTGTATTGATATTTGAAGTGCTAGAATCAGATAAT
>BJCN01054307.1:0-11253 GCA_018326445.1 Flaveria brownii | reverse complement strand
GACACCTCTTTCATATGAAACGCTTGAGTATGCAGCTTCGTTTTCATCTGATCAGTGTGCTGAAGGTGTGGTAGCTGTTGCTGGGGATGCTTTAAGAGTTTTCACAATTGAAAGATTAGGTGAGACTTTCAATGAAACTGCTATACCGTTGAGGTATACTCCTAGAAAGTTCGTGTTCCATCCTAAAAAGAAACTCCTGGTAACAATTGAGAGTGATCAGGGTGCCTTTCCAGCTGAATTGCGTGAAAGTGCTAAAAAAGAGCGCTTTGAGGCTGCGGGTCAGGGAGAAAATGGTAAAATGGAAATAGAAAATGGTGGTGATGATGAAGATAAAGATGACCCGTTATCTGATGAACAATATGGGTACCCTAAAGCTGAATCGGATAAATGGGTTTCTTGCATTCGGGTTCTTGACCCCAAGTCATCCGAGACAACGTGTCTACTGGAGCTTCAAGATAATGAGGCGGCTTTCAGTATATGCACTGTGAACTTTCATGATAAAGAGTATGGTACCCTTTTAGCTGTGGGTACAGCAAAGGGTCTTCAATTTTGGCCCAAAAGATCTTTAACAGCTGGATATATTCATATTTATCGGTTTGTAAAGGATGGAAAATCGCTTGAGCTTCTGCACAAAACCCAAGTTGATGGTGTTCCGCTTGCATTATGCCAGTTTCAGGGAAGATTGCTTGCTGGAATCGGGTCAATTCTTAGGCTTTATGATTTAGGGAAAAAAAGACTGCTTAGAAAGTGTGAGAATAAGCTATTCCCAAACACAATCAATTCGATTCATACATATCGTGATCGAATTTATGTAGGAGACATTCAGGAGGTATGATTTCTAATATTGTATTATGCACATTAAAAAAATGCTCTCTCTTTAATCGAGTAGAGGTGTCAAGATGGACAGGTCAAGCGGGTTGGGTTATGGGTCAGATTAAAACATATAATTTTGGTGCTAGTTAAGGTAGTTTTTGACCTGTTATTGTCCATTTTTAATATATAGTTAGTGCAATAATTATAACTACTTGAACAATAGTATTACAATAAGTCATTAATCCAATTTACCCATTTTGTTTTTTTAGGTTTTCTTTATTTAACCAGTTTGAGATAAAACCCAAACAAATTAGCATTATATATTGCTGGAACTCTATTCTGACTGTTGTGTGTTTCTTTCTTATGTAGTCGTTTCACTATTGCAAGTACAGACGGGATGAAAACCAGCTATATGTGTTTGCTGATGACTCTGTTCCGAGATGGCTGACAGCAGCATACCACGTAGACTTTGACACCATGGCAGGTGCTGACAAGTTTGGAAACATCTACTTTGTGCGGTTGCCACAGGACGTATCAGATGAAATTGAAGAAGATCCAACTGGCGGGAAGATTAAATGGGAGCAGGGGAAGCTTAATGGAGCACCAAATAAGGTTGAAGAGATTGTGCAGTTTCATGTTGGTGATGTGGTGACATGTATGCAGAAAGCATCTTTAATTCCAGGTGGTACGGAGTGTGTGATGTACGGAACAGTGATGGGTAGTTTAGGGGCGTTGCTGGCATTTAGCTCACGTGATGACGTGGACTTCTTTTCTCACTTGGAGATGCATATGAGACAGGAACACCCGCCTTTGTGTGGAAGAGATCATATGGCTTTCAGATCTGCTTACTTTCCTGTTAAGGTAAAATCTTCTAACTCAAACTATTCATAAAGTTTTCTGAATTTTGTCATCTGCTGATTAAATAACGTTTAAAATCTGGACTATTTATGCAGGATGTGATTGACGGGGACCTTTGTGAACAATACCCCACATTGCCTATAGATTTGCAGCGGAAAATTGCAGATGAATTGGATAGAACTCCAGCAGAAATTCTCAAGAAACTGGAAGAAGTTAGAAACAAAATTGTTTGAGATGGGTAAAATACATGGTTTGTATCCTCTTTAGCTAAGTGGGTATATTCGTCTTTTATTATATATTTTCAAGCGTCTACAATCCCATAATAAATGTAAAATAAAACTACCTAATTACTCCTTTTTTGACCTAACTTGTGTAAAAAAATTCTTCCTATTTTTCGCAAGAAGCCCATTTTGATCATTTTATATTTTATGCTGACAGCTTATTATCGGATACGCTATTTAGCAGGAGCTAATTGTTTGATTTTTCATACCCAGATCATGTTTGGGAGATGGGTGACAGCCAAAAGGATATCAAGTATAACAGGTACCAGAAAGTTGAAAGTGGTTGAGATCATAGAGGTTAATTTGTATTTGGCATTCAACTCGTTTAACAGTCTACTGTCTTTTAGATGTTTTTGTTGTAAGTATGCAGATTTCTTCTTAATGAAATTTACTCAATTGTTTGTGAGACTTATGTTGTCAGAGCTAAGTTTTTGTGGTATTAGTTTACTTGTTATGAACCAGCTTCCAAAAGATTTGGGTGTGGATGAAAGTTCATTTGTCAATTCTCAGGAAGCTTTTGTGTGTATAATTGTTGTTATATCACTCTTATCTTCTTTTGCATGGCTATGTATTATTGTTACCTTTGGGATGAGTATGGTCTATAAATAGCTATTTATATGTTGGTATGATCGTATTTAATATATTAGTGAATAACATTTATATTTTTCAGACACTGAATCATATGTTTCTCTATGTTAAAAAAAATAGCTTGGAATGTTAAACCGGCTGAATATAAGGGAATGTTTGGTTATAGATATATAGTGTGTAGATTTTGTTGAAATCGCAACATGAAATCTGCAACGAAAATGGTACAGAAAAATTAAAACAGTAAACCTTATGTATGTTCACTAAAAAGTCTTGACCCATGGTTGTTTCTCACAAACTAATGGTTCTTGAAACCCGACAACTACCGAACTGTGGCCTTGGCAACTCTGTTGTTTCTTGGTCACAAACCATAGCAATTGGCTAGATAAAAATTGGTAATAAGGGCTTCCTCAATGATTTGTTCAACATCGATCGGTTGAAGCTTTATAAATTTGACCAACAATAAAACAGCTAAAACCTAACCTTTGACTTCTAATTTATGTGATTAGTTGTGTCAAGCCACAACACAATAACAGCACAACACACTGCAGTTTCCTTATTGTCACGTTAAATTGTATGGTGGTCTAATTTTCGGGCTAGTGGATCTACACCGCCAGAGCTACAACCCATCATTATTTACCTAACAGCCAATCTCTAGAGATGATGAGCATTAGCAACATAACCACTTGTAGGATGTTCAAAAAAAGGGTAATAGTAGTGATTGAAGTACAAAGATTCAGGCTTGAAAGTTTGTAATTATATGTTCCAAAGGCCCACTTCAGGAGATGACCCTCTCTAGTTTGTTTTGATAAAATATGAAATGAGCAAATGATCATAATGATAAAAGTATTGGTTTTAGGTTTGGTTTCGGTCATAGTAGTGGTCATGAATGGGGTTGTATAAGTTTGCAGCTAACTTGGGTTTATTTTCAACTAACACGTTTTCCCCTTGGTTCTAATAAGTGATGACTTGCCACCTCACATTTATTTGAAATTTAAGGTTAATATATTGATAAACCTGTCAAATAGTTTGTTATAGTTAGCATATGTATCTCTTAGATTAGCTTGATATAGTTAGCATGTTCTAGATCATCTCATATACATGTATATCTACTTGTAATCTCTCATTCAATCAAAGTAACAATTTCCAACCAATCTTGAAGTACTCTATACCTTCATATGGTATAAGAGCTCAACTTAAACTCCCATTCACCAAGCTCTTCTCACGCACCCACTCCTTCTCAATCTTGTCCCACATCACCGATCAACTTGTCGGAGGTTGCATCCCAACTTGTTAATCCTTCTACGAAAGATCTCACTGTCATAACCTTGCCTACTCTCAAACTCACATCCTCAAATTAAGTCGTGTGGACAACTCAAATTGAGGCATTTCTTTATGGTTTAGATTTGTATAAGTTCTTCGATGGCTCTCATACGGCTCCAACCCAGTTGTATTTTATGATGGCACCGAAACCCCACACAAAGACTTCTCTCATTTGTTCTAGTAAGACTGAGTGCTATTTAGAGCGCTTGCAGGAAGTCTTTCACCATAGATTGCCCCTTTCAAAACTTATGCCTTACCTAGTCGTGTCATATCAAGCAACTAAACACTAACTAAAACAAACTTCTAAAACCCCTACTTAGTTGATCATTGAGTACATGCAGACCATCAAAACGATTGTGGATAAACTAGAAATACTTGACAAGAAAATGGATGACAAAGACGTGGTGGACATCATTCTCGATGCTCTTGATCAAGCAGCATACAAACCCATCTTGGATGCAATTCATGTTAAAGACAACCCTATTTTGGTCAATGAATTGCATGAAAATCTCATAAACCTAAGTCATCATTAGCATAACAAGATAGGAGTAAATGACAAGGAGGAAACACCAATGGTCTACTTCCCACTTCATCATCTTCTCTCTACATTAGACCTTTCCTTTCCAAGTGCTAATGGTGTTACTCTCTTACAAACTATCCAACATTTAACAAGGTACACCCCACTATCAATAGACCATCTTTTAACGGTGCTTCACAGAAAGTGCTCAAGTTCACATGATGAATACCAACACCGGATTTGATCAAACAAATTGGCTATTTGATAGCGGCGTCTATCACCACGGGACCAACTTGAACAACATATCCATTTAAGCACCATATGACAAGATAAAAGAACTTGTAATCAGTGAAGGTTTGTGCCCCAAAATTACTTATATTGGCTCTCTCACTATCAACACTCCTCACATACCACT
Source organism: Flaveria brownii (assembly GCA_018326445.1). Lineage (NCBI taxonomy): Eukaryota > Viridiplantae > Streptophyta > Magnoliopsida > Asterales > Asteraceae > Flaveria > Flaveria brownii. Next base: position 6,461 of record BJCN01054307.1, on the reverse strand, counting down.
TGTTCTAAAAAATGTTCTCTGTGTTCTTACTTTATTCCCGTTTTCATATCTAACTTATGTCAATACAATAATTTTCTCATCCAGTCATTTCTTTTGTCTTTGTCATTAAGGATTGGATATAAAACATTCCACTGCTAAAGGGTACATTCATAAGAATAATTTATGTGCTACGATCTTCCTTCTTAACTCCACCCTCAGTTTGCAGACATCGACTCCATGACTTGGCATCATTGACTCGGACGCCTGCATAATAAAGTTTTTAAACCTTTTGTCTTCTATAGTTTTTTTTTTCAATTCTAACTTTTTTGAAAATTATAATTCTTTCCAAATCAATAAAAGTCGTTTATCTTTCCAACTTCTTCTCTTACATCTAATCTGCCGCTTGATCTAATTCTCTCAGACGTTGGGGTGTTGACCAGTTAATTCATATGATAATTATAAATATTACAATCTTTGTTTATCATTTTACAAAACATATATCGTTATCCATTCAAACCAAAATTTGGTTTCCTTTTATACATTTATTATATTTCAACACCTTATAAAAACTATTTTAACAAGAAAATTAAACACTTATTTTCCACCAATAGATATGAGTATGTTAAACTTTCACCATGTTTAACTTCTTGTAGAATATCCCATCTAACCTTCCACCTCACGCATTGGAGCATAATGGCTACGCCGAGTGTCCCCATTAACATATAGTTGAAAGTGATTTAGCCCTCTTATCTTACGTATAACTGCCAACCACATTTTGGCCCTTTGCTTTCTCTACCACAACCTATCTCATCAACTGTTTACCACACCCACACTCGGCACTCGAAAAGGATTCTCCCTTTTATCATTTGTTTCAAAACAACCAAACTACACCATGCTTCATAGCTTTAGATTCATAGCTTTGGATGTTTATGTTACGCATGGCTTCAACCACACTATCCACAAAAACTACATAATCGATCCACGTCCTATATGTTTGTTAGATATTCTCCAATCTATAGCGCCTATTATGCCTTTGACCCACTTATCTAAAAAACACACCCATCTAGACATGTGATTTTTGTTAAAATTGAGGTTTCGAATGAAAGAATCACATGTTCTATACCTCCACCTCCAACAACGTCAGTACCTACTACCACTTCTAATATGACTATACTGACACTTGTTCCTACACTCACATACACATTGTTTCCACTTTCTATCCTTTACAGCCTAATTAACCTTTCCCATGTAAGACATACACAATACACAAATTTATTCCGCCTTATCTCCCATGCAGGAGATGCACACTACAACTTATTCACTATCTTCCCAGAACTCAAAACTTTAAACCTACTACTTCTTTCATACCCACACCAACACCTTCTACCACCCTTTCCCTATCTCTTTTTCTTCACTAACTTCTTCCCAAACTACACCCCTCCAAAGTCCAAAACCATCCAATTGTACCAACCCTACACCAAATCCACGCTATCATAACTTCACTAATGCTCTATACCAATACCTTTTTGGTCCTAGCCAAACCACTTACCATCAGGTTCTTAAACACCCATCCTAGCATCAGGCCATGCAAGTTGAGTTTGATGCTTTAGAATGAAACTACACTTAGACTCCTGTATCTTCCGCTCTTACTCTGAATCCTATTGGTTCCAAATGGTCTTTCGTACTAAATACAAACCTAATGGTTACGTTAGGCCGTTTGAAAGCCAGAATAGTGACCAAAGGGTTCACTTAATGACCCGACATTGACTACGTCAAGACTTCAGTCCACTTCTTAAACTGGCCCCTACGACTTATTCTTTCCATTGTCGTATCCCAATGTTGGTCTCTATGCCAACTTGATATAAACAATGCTTTTCTCCAATGTAACCTAATAAGGAACTAAAAATCATATCTCCTTTGTCATGACTTTAAACCAACTTTGTTTGATTCTTCACACTCACAACCGGTTTCTTTCCTATTTATATCCTCATTCCTCCCCCGTGTATGTGGATGATGTTATTACCAGTAGTTCTTCTCCTGACTTCATTGATTGTTTCATTCATTTGCTAGCTACCAAGTTCTCTTTAAAGATCTTGGTCCCCTTTCTTACTTTCTTAGCATCCAAGTCATACCTCTTCTATGTGATATCATACCATCCGAAAAGTACATCATTGACATTTTTAAAGCCAACATGAGTGATTGCAAGTCCACCTCCATGCCGATTAGTTGTTCCGAACCACTCACGTTACATGGTGGTACTCAACATTCATCTCCTACTGAGTGTGTACCGTTGTAGGAGCCATACAATACCTCTCTAACCAGACCTAACATAGTCGTCACTGTTAACATATTGACCTAGTTTATGCATGCGCCAACCTCTATCCAATGTCCAATCAATCTTAAAATACTCTATTACCTTCATAGGTTCAACTTACATAATAGCTAAACGATCTTTTCATAAATCGTTTAAACATCTATCGCTGTCAATTAGAGTTAGATGATAACATTGATAATCATTTAAAAGCAACAGACACATACGGTAGCAAGTTCCAAAGAACAATCTGAAGTTGTCATGGTTGTGAGACTTATTTTGTATTGCATTTTATACACACAAAGTAGGAATGAAATATGTGACAGTACTACACATGGTGGTGACCTTCAACCGATTTGATTATTAGTGTAGAATAGTGAAGTAAGCGTAGGCGATGGGATGGGAGTATTGTTGTTACTTGAGTGGAGAAGGGAATTTGAAGATGAAGAGAATCCTGATGATGCTGCACTATAAGAAACTGGAATGGGAATGGTCACACCCTGGCTTCTCATCATTTGTGACTGCATTTGCATTTGCACTTGCCATGTTGAGTTTAAGCCTCCTGCTGCTGGTGAAGGAAGGACACTTCTAGATCCATTGGCTTTCACTATTTCCTGAAAAAAGAAACACAGTTAGAAAAAATACTTAGCAAACACCTAAGTAGATGGTTTGAGGGATTTATATTTTAGAAAATGTAAATATAATGTGATATTGAAAACTAAAACACAAAAAGAACAGAAAAACTATTCGGTTCAGTTCAACTGACTTTCGAAAATATAACCACACCAAATTGAGACCTATTTATTTTAAATCGCTGCAGCCACAACATATACTAGTCTTGTGTGGACAGATCTTATACTCTGGGAAACTCTATAGGATACTTACCTGAAAATTTGGTGTAAAACCAGAATACATGTTAGGGAGAGGATAGTGATCGGATACAGCAGCTTGTCCACCAATACTAGCTTGCGGACGACCCTGAACCTTCAATTCAGAAAAAGTTGCATCAAATGTCATCAGCTAGAACCAAAATAAAATAAAAGGATTTCAAGAAATGGCATCATGCTAATAAGAATGTCATCACATACCTTAACTCTTTTCTCTGAAGGTAATTCACAAGAACTAAAGCACATATCCACTTTCCGAACATTGTCTAGCCCCTTTGGACTGTCATTACTGGGAGAAACCCAGAGGTTGAGATCAAGATTATCACCAATTCCTGAAAACAAAGGAGATGAAGCATGGATCAACACATCGTTTTCTGATTTTCAAAGGATAACGAAACAACTTATAAGCAACCGCTACCTTGATTCATGGCTTCCAAACTTATATCCTTCCCATAGACGCTTGGCTCAAAGTTGGTGACCGCTTCCCTGCCATTACATTTAATGGCAGCTTTGTCATAAGCCCTGAATTCAGGCAAAAAGAAAATTGCAAATATTGTTGGATGATGCTCTGAAATGTTTTTTTAACACATTTAAGTTTCAAGGGTTGTGTAATTATAAAATTACAAGAACCTTGCAGCTTCTACTTCGTTGTCGAATAATCCAAGGTAAACATACCTGCAAACGAAGCATTGTAATCTTGTGGATAAAAAACTGTCCTAACCACAATACTATAAGTAAACTACAGCTATATCTAGTATGCATATCATCAACCAAGCATTAAGATCACAAATGTTTCCTTACTTTTTCCCTAGAAGTTGACCCATACGAGCCTCCCATCTTCCACATTTATGAAGAGTCACTCCTCGATATTTTGAGCTTCCTCTAGAGAATCCTGTGCTCTGCCTACGCAGTATATGGATGAATTCTTCTTTCGATAGATTCTTTGTCTGTTGCACAATAATAATTAATAACCATACATCAATCAAGAAAGTATCAGGTCAATCAGACAAAAAGTATATAATACAATTCTCACCCCACCTGTGCCATATCTTCCTCATATTCCTTTACATGAAAATTGATATCCGCATCGATTCCCCGGAACTTGATGGCTGCCCGGTCATAGGCTCTGAATCACAACCATTCAGTTAGTCAAAACCACATTAACAGACATAATATGTAAAGTTAACAAGATTTTCTCAAAGGAAACTCTAACCTAGCTGCAGCAAGAGCAGTGTCAAACCCACCTGTATTGTATTCACTCAAAATTGTTAATACCAAACTGTAGATTAATTAGCAAAAAGCACACGAGATTAAGTATGCTTGCTTACCTAAATATACTTGTTTCCCACAATCCCTAAACAGAAAGATCAAAAAAGGATTCAATCAATTATCATCAAACAGGACAACAATAAACATTCAGAACACTGCAATCTAATAGCAATCAGCAAACTAGCCCAATTTTGTCCCATATGCGTTAATAACCAATCAATCAATCAATCGTACGCTACAAATGAATGATGCATATTTGATAGTACAGTTAACAGTTTACTCCAATTGGAAGTTACTAAATTAGAGAAAGAGAGTACACCGTACCAGATATGCGATTCCCATCGACCAGTCCTACGGTAAAACGTCACACCACGATACTGTGAGCTCCGAGACCTCGGTCCCCGTCGGCTCTTCTTCGCCTGCTGCAGCGGCGGCACCGGCAAGTTCTCCAGCGCCTGTGCAGGCTCTGCAACCGTGAGATTCAACCACTGCGATCCAACCGACGACGTCGCCAACGGCGACGACGATACCGATCGAGAACCAGAACCTAACTCCTCCACATCAATCTCCACCGGAAAAAACTGCCTCGTAATCAAACCACCACACGATCCATTCGATGATCGATCAACAACACTGAACCGATAAGAGCACTTGTTCATATTACTTGCAGCATACGCCACCGAGTCCTCATCATCAACGTCAGCAGCATTGGCCACCGGAGGATCGTCGTCGGCGTTCAAAACGTCCGACGAAACCGAAGTACCAGAACAAATCTCCGATTGACGATCTTCCAATCCTTTCTTCTCCGTTTCAAATCCACTCACATCGCGATTACCACCAGAATCATCAATACTATTGAGATCCAACATCTTCAACATATCAATACATCAACAGATTTCAACAATCACCTATACTTATGATGAACTCTAACTGATCAGTTTGAAGCAATTTGGATTCATGAGAGGTGATTTTGGATTGAATAAAAAACACACACATAGTAGAAGGTGTGATATAGTGTGTGAGAGAGAGTGAGAAATTAACAGTTGAGATCTATGATAGAGTAGCAGATATTTTGGAGGTAACAGAAATGCAACAAACTTTATGCACACACAAACACATTTGAGTGTGTGTTGTCAAGTGTGTAATGGTAACAGAGAGAGATATATGCAGATAATTAAGTCAATGAGAGATCGATGGTTTTAGAATGGAGAAATTAATGATGGTGATAGCGTATGAGATATGTGGAAAACGACTCCGTTTTGGGTTTTGTTAAGGAAAGATTAATTTGGAGTTTTGTGAATTTTTCTTTTTATAGAAGGTGTAGATTGTTTTTAAATTTTAACTAAGTATTTGTTAGTTGCCAACTTGCCTGTTGCCACCTCATGATAGAGGCAGCTATAATTAATTTTAGTTTCAAATAAGTATATCATTCTATTGTTTAAAAAAATGTATTTTGATCGTTGTGTTAAATACTTCATCTTATTATGTCATATATGTTCATTTTGTCATATATTTTACATAATTATTTATATCTATTAAACATAGTATTTTACGTTTTGTATCATTTTTTTGTCATTTTTTTTCATTGATTTTATAGATTATATAGACTTATTTATCAATTATTGTGTTTTATGATTAAAAAAACTTAATAATATACTTTGCCCAATGTATTTTCTAAAACTCATAATGTTAAAGATTACACTATGTGTTATTTTTGATATTGTTTTTTATAGTATATATTACTTGTAGTTGTCTATCATTAAGTTTTTACAATTAAAAGTACGTAGTGATTTTATTTCACCAATGTATTTTTCAAAGCTAATAATGTTTAAGATGACAAAATGACGATAAAAAGATACAACAAAACATTGTTTATTTTGTCATTGTGTTTTAATGTATATGTTAATATATTATTGTGTTATACATATTAAAGATACGCAAAAATATTATTCCACCATTATATTTTTCTTAAATTCATCATTTTAAGTAAACACAATAGTATTCAAGAAAACATA
>BJCN01054246.1:0-11347 GCA_018326445.1 Flaveria brownii | reverse complement strand
GAAATTTCGGGGTGTCACAAATTTTAAGTTTCTATTTTTTCATTTTTGCAATCAATTTGCAACCATAGATAGCCGATTGTAGAAATTACTACCGTTTTGCTACAAAAACTGTAATTTTATTTTAATTTTCTTGTTTTATTTATTTACGATTGTTTTACTACCACATTGGACAGTTACAAAAAATGACCACAGTTTGGGATTGTTTTCCAATTTTGTTTGGTCACTAATTGTGTGATCGTTTTGATTTCGTAAATTTTGCGTTCAATTTTTTCGGATGCCTTGGTGGCAATTGCCTAGATTCGTAGAAGTCTCAACTCGCACTACTAGAAAACTAGACATTTGCCACCAAAAGACGGTCGCAAATCTACGACCTTTTGCGACCAAAACTCAAACAAGCGCAAAACGATCGTAAGATTTTTTGCTATAAAAAACCGTTAACTTCAATCGCAAAATAACCTTCTGTCACAAAACAGTTTAAAGAAGTGTTCAACAACAATTTCTGTTACATCCACTCGCCAAAGGTTATTTGTGACCGCAATCACAGTCCAAATGCTCAGTTTTCTACTAGCATTAGGGCGGTTACATTAAAGGTTTCAAGTTATAATTTCAGTTTCACTCGCTTACTTTTAGTCACGATGTTGTAGATAACTTGATTAAATACTACATGTGATTCATTTCCCATATTTCGTTTTCTAGAAAATGAGTCGTGTAAGAGGTGATTCTTTTGTTCATTCATTCGAACATATCAAAAATAAAGGAAAAACCAGACACTAAAAAGAATTTTTTTAAAAAGAATTTTTGTTTGTGGAAAAAAAAATACTATTCCATTTGGCATCTTCAGTCTTTTTCTAAAGAAGAAATTTAGGGGCTACAAATTTAACATTTGAAATGATCGTCAATATGTTAGGGCCATCTCCATTCTCCCCTTATTATCCAATGATCCATTAGTGCAATTTATTATTTATGTTTTCGGGTCTTTGTTTTTTAATATATATTATCATCATGTCTCATGTATTTTGAATTTAGTCTAGCTTCTCACTGGTTTTCTTTAACAATATCAAACCAATTAAAAAATAGTTAGTATTAAATATATACAGTATGCTTTTTTCTAACTTTATAACTATAATCTATAGATTTGAGTAACATGATATATGTATATCATTTACTAGGTTAAAAGCTCAAGTCTTACACAAGTTTAATAGAAGAAAAATCCAGTGGCTAGTAAGTAACAAAACAATAATATATTGGAAAAGCAAAAAAAAAAAAAAAAGATAAAAATCTTAAGGAGCTAAAATTGTGACACATTAGAGATATAGATTTATAGTTTCACTTTCATAAATACAGTTTTAATAGAACTACTATAAAATCAAGATATATCTCCTAATATAAATTTTTTAAAAAGTGTCATCTCTATAGTTAGCGTAAGGAAAATGTAATGTAGTTGTTTGGTGTTTATTCTTTTTATTTCTTTTCATTCTTTTTTTAATTTCAAGTAACTTTTGTAAGACTTGAGATCTAATAATAGCCCAAAAACCTCAATCGAACCAACAACAAAATCAAATTGGAAGAAGCAGATGAAAACAAAATACTATTTAATAAAAAAAACCTGATCAACTCTTCGTCATTGGCGAAGCTTTTAAGGGGCCGGGGGGGGGGGGGCCGCCGCCCCCCCTATTTTTTCATCCGTAGTGTTAAATTTTAGCCCGATAGTGTAAATTTTTGGCCCGGTAGTGTAAATTTTTATATAAATATCAAGTTCGCCCCCCCTAAAAAAATCATTTCGCCCCCGCCCCCCTACGAAGTTGGTTAAGCTCCGCCACTGCTCTTCGTTGTATAGTTAATAGAATAACCGACTCCGTGATATAACTTGTGACTCATAAAACCTTTTCGTGTAGGACTTAATTTTTGAACATTTAAATAACTAGATAAACTTATAAAATAACTAAACCTATTAAAAATATTAATTAATTAAAGTAAGAATCTTAAACAAACTAAAACCTTCCAAAATAGCAACCTTGATCGAACCCCAAGGGTCTTGATCATTCTTGCGTTTTGCTCATTTTTGTTCTTCTTATTACTTTCTTTCTTGCTCTTGCTCTTGCTTTTGCTTCTGCTTCTGCTTTTGTTTTTGCATGTTTAAACAAATGTGTTTATGTTTAAACTGTTCTTGCATTGTTATTGTTGTCTTTCAGTTCTTTCTCGACTTGCTTTCTTTCTTTCTCTTTCTATCTATCTTCCTTTTTGCTTTCTTTATTTCTTCTTGTTTGTTTTCTTTCTTCTTGTTTTATTCTTTCACATCAATTCAAAGACTTGAACTTGACGTACTTTCACTGCTTTGTTGATTAAGTGTTGCTTACCGGCTCATTTGTTGATTTCAACATACTTTCCGAACTTGACTTAATTCATTTATCGAGAAATCCAAGAACACCCACTCGATCGCATGTTGCTCGATTTTGTTGCGTTTGAATTGTTGGTATTAATTCATTCAAACTCAATCAAGAGCATGCTAGACTCTGATACCAATTAATAGCCTAGAAACCTTAACAGATTGTTAACGAAAGCGAACATTAAGAACAAGATGAAAACAATGCTATTTGATTGAGTAAAACACATAATTGAATCTTTGTTCAATAAACTAATAATCAATCCTTGATTGCAACATACGATCCATTATAAATAACCCACAAAACCTTTTCATACTACGACTCAAACTCCTATTTTCAAGACATTTAAACTTGCAAATAATGAAACTACCAAACAAATATTAATTAATTACACTAAGATTCTTAATCAAACTAAAAACCCCATTCAAAAAGTCTCGAGTCTTGACGCATTCCATAAATCAAACTTTAATTTTCCACCGTGAATCACCAAAGATTAAGTCCAACATCCAATAAGGTCTTTTTTAAAAAGCTGAGATTCATTGTTCTTTAAATTACCAAAAAAGTATAAACTAAATTCTTGAATATAACTTACTTTAACATATTTTGGAACCTTATAATAATGGAGCTTGAACAAATATATATGGGAATGAAAGTCACGGGACTCATAGAAATTTTTTTCTATCGCTATATTAGTTGGCCGGACTAAATATATATAAAATTTTTGAGCGAATACGCATAAATTTCCACTCCCCTCCCCCCTCAAAAGCTCCGCCCATGGAACCTTAACATCCATATCTTGCCCGCGCCAAGGACATGTATATGGCTTAAGTTCATCTCTAATTAAAGCACGAATATGGTACTTTTAGAACAAGGAGATGCTATTAGCCTCTCTATCCCCCTTGGATAGAGGTACATCACTCACTCGATCCTCAAACATATTAATATATAGTTTTATTATGAGTTAGATTATACCAGATACAGTTTGTTTGTGTTATTCCTAAGGTTTACATTCTTATAAATTTCCAAACCATACCATTACTATACATACATCTCACTCAGAAACTTCACATCATCATGTTTTTACCAAACAAAATGATTTTTTGTATATGCCTACTTATGGGCATGTATAAGCACATATTGTCACTATAGGTCACTATATAAGGTATATGAGATAGTTTCTTGTTTTTCATGTGGCAATGGTGTTCACATATTAATATATTATCATATTTCTATCACCTTTTTTTCTTCTGCCAACTGGCTTTACAAGCATATATTCTTAATATATCCATAATAGCCTTAGTGACATTTTATGTTGTTTTTAATTGGTCAGAGTTTTGTCTTGAAAACTACTAAAAATTCACCTTATTATTCCTATTCTCATATTTGCCTTTTATGGTATTTGATTCTAGTTTGACAGGTGTGTTCAGGGAGTGTCTAACTGGTGCAAAAATAGTTGATTTAGATCATGTGCATGTTTGCAACTGATTTATCCGCTACCCGAAAATCATTATAAATAGATACAAACAACCCTTTAATTTCGTGCAGGGTGTTTTCTGGTTAAAGACAATGAGTCACAACAGCTCCAACCGCGATCCAGGTTTGTCTTGTTTTGCGTCTTTAAGTGATAGACCATTGGTGCATTGTCTCATATTCATGTGTGACGTCGCGCATCAAGTGTTGGTTCAGCCCCCAAAACACACACTCAAAACACACACAAGCTCACGTGTATATGTGGGAGTAATACGCAGAAGAAAAACTCACTCTTATTCCATATACAAAACAAGCCTTATATAGGCAATTACATGCGACAAACTCAACATAAACATGGACTCAAATAGACTAACTAACCACTCTAAATTCTCCTAAGAAATCAGCTGTATTAATCTACTAATTTGACCCACTAATAGCCTACTTGACTCATTCAAAACCCATAAAATACACATGTTTAATTAAACCAAACTACCATCATAGATGACCCATTTTCTACCGATACATGACCTGTACTTGACCCGCTACTAAATCAAGATTAATCCAACATCAAGATGGTCTTATAAACGCCGATAAAGAAGTCTTTTTACAATCTATCATTATATTATAATCTGTTAAAAGATGGTCTAATTGAGGATCAAGAATAAATCTTTGCTTGCAGGTTTTTTTTACTCCTTCCTTGTTGCAAATAAACTATTTTTATAACTTGGCCCTTAGAGTAACTCGGCCTATGAGTTGTTTTTTATGTTCGTTGGTGCGTATAATATCTAAAAATGTTATATAGACCAAAAATTTTAGATGGTTGTTAAGGGTTTACATCATCTTTGATGTACTTTTGTTCTTTTTTTTTCTTTCAGGAAGTAGAAATGTTAGAGGAAATGCCTTTGACTTTGGTAGGACTTTTGTGGTGATGCCCAAAGCAACTCATACAGCAACTATTGTTTGGTTACATGGCATTGGTGAGAAGGGTTCAAGGTGATTATTGACTTTTGACTTGTAACTTGACTTTACAAATTTGAGATTTGACTATGGAAGTCCTTCACAACCTTGTTTCCATATAATCATGTTTTTGGCTTTTTAAGTGTCGAATAGTTATCTTCTGTTACACAAAAAGGGAGGTTTTCCTCAGCCAGAGGTCTCTCTGTAAACAGTGAGATAAAGGTAAGGTTTGTCATATCTTACCTTTGCTAGACCCTACTGTTAGAATGAGATTTTAGTGGGTATGTTTGTTATAGAAAATAATTGATGAAAGTTATCGTATTTATGAAGGAAAAAAATTATGTTCATAAAACAACATGCAGCATAAGAGTTCATTAAGTCATATTCTCCTTTCCCTTTTGCAGCTTGAAGAAGAGTAATCAAATTCTTAATAATAATGATGTCTTTATTTTTAACTGTTTTACAGTTGGACTCAGATCTTGGAAACTTTTCCTCTTCCAAATGTAATGATTCGAACTTTCAACCTCAATTTCTCATGCACAATCATAACTGTGGTAGCATTATCACATAATTGATGTTCTGAGAATTTTTTTTGTATGATGTAGGTCAAATGGATCTGCCCAAGTGCCCCATGTCGACAAATAACATTATATGGTGGATATCCTTCAACTGCATGTATGTTGTATAAATGTCTCCTGTATATACATACAAACCATCTTGTGATTGTGCGCAGTGTGATAAGGATTATGGAATATATGATGACATGTTTATAACATTAGACGTCAACATTATCAGGGTTTGATATTGCAAGCATGTCAGAAGACAACGCTTGTGATGATTTAGAGGGCTTGGATGCTTCAGCAACACATGTGGCAAATCTCCTGAGTAGCGAGCGTGATGATGGTATGTCTCCATGTTGGTTAGTGATTATGCATCTTATAATACCACAATGTTTATAACAGTGTTTTCATGATCACGAAAGCATTCACAACTTTTGTTACCCTATTGTTTGTTTTAAAAACTGCTACAAATCAATAACCACGAGGACAACTAGGTGCATTGCAAGTTGTAACAAGTATATACTATTCGTCTGGTCCAAATAATGTGTTGTTCTTCCTTTAGAAGAAAAAGATTCATTCGTCACGTTTTCAAAACTGTTGAAACGTTGTAATCATCATGCCACTATAAATGCAGAACAAGAATATGGGACCGTTTAGATTCGATATATGCAACCTATAACGATCAGAAATCGACCTGCATGCTCAAATTGCCAACACCTTTTGTTTTACATATCATTTATACTAAAAAAAGAATCATCACCACAAAAGTAGCATATTCTTTTTAACATTTTCCTTTTACAGTTAAACTAGGTGTTGCAGGATTCAGCATGGGTGCATCTGTCGCGCTCTACTCTGCAGCGTGTCGAGCTCTTGGGCAATATGGGAATGGGAATCGATACCCCATCAATCTTAGTGCTGCTGTATCTCTCAGTGGATGGCTCCCATGTTCAAGGTATTACTTATGTTCTTTTGCAAACTTACTATCTTCCTTTAACCATTTAAAGTTGTATTTGATGTAATGTGATATCATTTACTATTCACTACCACTTAACATGAAAGTTTGACATTGTTCTAATGATCAAACAACTTTTTCTAGGAATTTAAGGAATAGAGTGGGAGCATCACAAGAAGCTGTAAGGCGTGCATCATCGCTACCTGTTTTGCTTTGTCATGGTAAAGGTATTTTCTTAAAGCACGCCATTGCACAAAGCCTGTGGTAGAAATAAGGGTATGGTATGTGTGTATAGGTGGTAGTTTATGCAATTGTTTCATTGTTGTAGTGGATGATGTGGTCGAGTACGAACTTGGTGAAAAATCTGCACAAACCATGTATTCTGCTGGATTTCAAAAATTAACATTTCAGACATATGATGGGTAATTCATGTTCTCAAATTTATGTTATGGAGCTACTTCACATGTATGTTTAATGATTTTACTATTCGGTTCCATTCAGGCTCGGTCATTACACAATTGTAGAAGAGATTAATGATGTTTGCTGTTGGCTCATTGCTTGTCTGGAGGGTTGATGGATGTTTCTCCAATCAACTCCATTTTGGATGAATGAAAAGATTTTGTTTTTGTTGAATTTTTGGAGGGGGAAAGTTTGGGGAGGGGGGGCTATATATAGAGATATATACACAAAGCGGGAGAGCATTCTTTTCATAACTAATAATATGTTGCAAACCATGAGAACCGCATAATGCTTTTGTCCCCCGCCTCTGCTTCTCTCTCCCATTACTTCTGGATATCTTTTATCACTGCATACAAGTGCGTTATGCGGCTCTTATAAGAAAATGAAAGTGCTTCTACATATATTATGCATTTATACTATATATGTAGCATAAGGAGCAAGTTTGATGTATTTGAATTTCAATATGGCCTATAAATTTGGCATAGATGTGTTTACATATATAATACTCTTACATTATGTAAGAGCCCCTAATTATGTTATTTTAAATCTATAAACACGCTTCATATCCGCACAATCTTTTCCTAGTTTTTGAGCGGGATTTAACTCGGTATTTTTGTTTGTTTGTTTGTATATATGTGTGATCTTTATAAAACAACTTTCTTAAAGATTGTTTTAGGTTTATTATGTGAAACATAAGATCTATAACATACTGGAAAACAGAAAAAGAGAAGAATTAAGCCCGAATTCAACTTATAACTTGGTCAATTCCAACATGTCAAAAGCACACATCATGCATATGTACCCTATGGCCAAAATATCTACAAGTTGACAAATTAAAGAATGATGAGCAGTGACAAACCCTTCAAAAAATGTTAACACTTGATTCTACTAAGGAAATTTAATACTCTAAAAATGTTCAAGGAAGAATCTCACTTATAACCTGGTGAAGGCAACCTATGCATCAGATCACCAGAATTAAGCGGCCAATCGATAGAATTCACACCTTCTGGCCCTCTGAACACAGTTACTGGGGTCGTTAGTGAACCAGGCCCACTCATCGCAGAGGAGTAAGTCCCACTAGCTGTAGAACTATGTGGTAAGTCCATCATTGGAGGAATGTTTATCATAGAATCGATATGTCTTGCATTGAAATGTGTAGCATCTGGAGGTGTGAATTGTAACATCAAAGCATTGAAATATGCTTGTTGATCTGAATTAACCATATCGAAGTTCCAGTTACTTGTTTGTAACATCATATCAGAGTTAGCTGATCCTGGTGAAGGAATGTATCTTCCAGTTGTTATAGGATTGTTTTCGTGGCTATACATGAGAGAACACGTGAAGTGATTATCACAATGAGAATAAACGCTAGATCCTTAATTGGAATTACGTTGAAAGGTTCATAATAAACTTACCCCAAATGTTGGACAGGTGTTGTAGTAATCAAGTTGTGAGGATTCTTGAATTCATTAGAAAATCCAGACCCAATTGACTGCATTTCTTTGTTGACAGTCTGATGGATGGATTTGTTAAATAAACTGTAATCTGGAATTCAAGGTACATAGAGTTTAAAATTAAACCAAGAAGAAGTTATAAATCAATTTTTCCTACCAAAAACAGTCAACATTGGACTGGAATCATCCGAGAAATGATTGCTTAAATCAGTAATCCTGCATATCTGTTTTACCTGCTTTATTGCCGAAAACATTTTTACATCCTTGACATCGGCATTCATCACAGCATCCCACTTTAGCCTATTGAAATGAACTCAGAAAGTTAGTAGAACAGAACAGGATTCACCAAAGAAAGTAGATGTTCCACAATGGGAGGTTGGGTAACGGGTTCGGGTCAAAACAACGAATTTCAATATGGATCGAATTGGGTTGACCAAGAATACTTTGTTCAGATTTTATAAGTTTTTCATAGACATCAAATATGATTACAGAAGTTTTTTTATACCAAACATTATCTAAATTTATAAAATCTTGAATGATTATATATGCATTGTGGGCGACTTTCTGCCTGTTTAATACATTTCATTTCCTTTTTAACTAATATTTTTTCTTCTATTTCTTTAACCCATTAGATATAAAGCATAATTTGACCCATTTTACGAATAAATGAGTCGGAATTGACGACTCTAAAACAAGCAATTCTCAAGAACCTAAAAATGAATAAAACAATAACACCAGATTGAGAACAAACCTGATAGCACTCACAGTACTTTTTCTGGCACATTGATTTCTTACAATTGCAGCCCCTTCTGTGTCTTCCTGCAATTGGCTCTAATCGATCTCCATCCTCCTGTTTTCAACCATTATCATTTAACAATCCATCAACAACCATGCAAAGTAAAACTTATAGGTTACATACCACATTGTGGCTTGTTGGAGCCTCTACAAGACAATGAATCTTGGGAGAAAACGCATTTGGATTTCGCAACTGAATCTGTTTACGCGCCTCATCAATAGTATCTTCATAATCAGGTCTATTAAAGCAGTCTTTGCAGGAACAAGTTTCATCACAAAAGAATCCAGCAGCAAAGCAATCACAATAACTACAAACAAAATGTACGTTCTCCTTACCATCAATCGCATCATTCACTTCATAATACAAACATACCGCATCAATCTCACCAAAAACCAATGAAGCAATTTGTTCTTTCAGAATCTAATCATACATTCATATATAAACAGTTGCCAATACCGAATCAACTTACAGTTTCAAGCACTTTGACCTCTTACATTTGCAGCGCTTTTGACCGTCTTTGTTGTTTGATGAAGTCATCCTACACAACGATAGCCAAAACATGAACAAAATCAACAACAATCACATCAAAAACTTCAACAAAACAAGTGAACCAGTACCTTTTCTTAGGGTTTTTGATACTTAACATTTAACAACCCCCTCTGATTGTCCAAAGCTCCGTTACCTGATCAAAACAAAATTGAAAATGCAATTACACTACATTTAACTAGCAATAACGAGCGATTAACTTCATCAATCACAATAACTTTATCATTAATCAAGAACAAACTTATTAAGCGAATTGAAACAAATGACAACGGGAATACATGATAAAACTCCGATGAATTAAAGGAATACGTGATAGAACTCCGGTGATGGAATCAGAGGATTCCGATGATAGAATTGATGATGAAATTAAACCCTAAATTCGATCACTCTGTGTGGTGAAGAACGTGAGTTGATAGAAAGGCGGGAGTTTGTTTTTGTTTATACCATCACTTGCGGGAAAATAATAATAATTATAAACTTATTCCGTGTGTTTAGAAAAAGATTAATTTTAGTATTTGCCTAATAAGTGTTAGTTAGTTATTAAAAAATTTTAGAGATTAGCCAGAAAGTTTTATCTGAGTTTACTTCTAAGAGAGTTGGGGGTGTGGTTCCGATTAGGAAACAAATAGATAACTCCGATTAAGATAACACATATTTTTCAAAGTAGTGTCACACATTTGTCGTTTAAAAAAAATTATTAAATAACTCAACCGAAAATACATATTTGTTTGTCTTTTTGAAAATCATTCCCACTGTTACCTTGGTAGGACGCTCTTGCAATCTTGCATTAGTGAAGGTGATAACCGAGTTTTCGGGTAGGGTTTCATGAATAGTTTGAACAGGTTGACACGTTAATCAAATAATTAAAAATGTATGTAAATGGGTTTTGTTCGTTTTATATGTTTATATGTACTAATAATTATACATATTTTAATTACGGAATGACTCATAAATTAGACACATTCTAGGGCTAAAAAAGTTCATCGGTAAACTAATTAAATTTTTTGTTTCTCAAAATACGTCGGTAGTTCTAGGGCTAAAAAAGTTCATTGCTAATACGACGACAATGTATCGGAAATCGAGTTACCGACATTCATATTTCTAGTTAAGTATCATTGACGGATTTCATGAATAATCGGTGATGCTTATTAATAATTGTATTAATCGAATCATATATGTAACATAAATAAAGAAAAAAACAATGAAAAAAAGGGAAAATGACGAACTGAACTTGGAAGAAAAAGAAAAGTTCGGTCAAATTAAGCCTCATCATCAAGCTTGGACTTTCTTTATCGATATGCTTACAATTTTCTCAGATTTATTCTAAAAGACTTCCAATCACGTCTATTATACCCCTGTAAATATCACGTAAATTATGTTATAAATAAATGGATAACTATATATGTGTGTATTTGTATGTGTGTAGGTGTATTCGTACGTATTTGATATCTTGATATTACAGAACGTAGTTATCTTTATCATTATTGATAAACAAACTACAAGAATATTGGAAATAATATCTCGACGTAATATTACACATGTGTTCAGACGAACTGTGATTTACAACACGTTTATCTGATAACAGGTTCTCATGAATAGTACAAAAGACTAGGGGATAAGTTTCCAAATACTGTAAAACTAAATATATTAAGTTTTACTCGCAAAATAAAGTTAATTGCCATTTTCGTTTCTGAGTTTTTAACTGTTTGGCATTTCCATCCAAAAATCTTTTTTCCCCCTTCTAGCTCCCTAACTTTATAAAAACTTAT